>OY992888.1:47666806-47872957 GCA_963921405.1 Cepaea hortensis
TTAATTCCCCCCCTGGGAACCCTAAAATTCCCACTTGGGGGGGGGGGGGGGGGAGGGGAGAGGAGGAGGAAATCCCCCACTGGTTGAGAACCACTAATCTAGAGTATAGTGCAGCCTATTTTTACCAACTGTCCTTGTCTATGTTCATGTAATACTGTTTATGTTGTTGCTGTTGTTGTTACTAGTGTGCATTGTGTAACAGCACTGTGGGATATTTATGCTGTTTGGCCAACATATGATTTCTTCCTGAGTAGATTCAAAGCACACTCCATGGTGGAAGGACACTCCATGCAGAACAGCTGCATGTATACTGATTGGTTGTGTTTACAAGCCACCATTTATATTCAGCTTCATATATTTTATTTGCCGCCTTCTTTTGCTATCATATAAATATTCTACCTGTAAGCTGTTTACGCACAGGTTACACTTTTGCCCTGAGCTTATTTGTATTTGTAGTTGCAGTTAGACGATACATCAAAATTTTCGGTAAAAAAATTCAAATTTAGGGAAGAAGAACAAGATGAGCAGACACATTTTGTTCCTCGGTTAAAAAATGTGTGTATGGCTGTCATCAGTCAATGGAAGAAAAAGACTGGCCACCTACTCCTGTGTGCAATCTGGCCTACAAACTGTGATGGCCTTATCTTAACAGAAAACTGCTTAAGGAGAAATTGTCAACGGTAACACAAAAGTAGTTACCTTTTTAATATCAATAATAGATGGCAATTTCCTGGGCAGGTTGACTTTTGCCAGGGCATCATCCTCTGGAGGCTGAATGGTGTCTGCCACTGCTACCTGGTCATCCTCTGGCTGACTAGATTCTTCTCCGCTATGGGTGACCAGCATTGTTCTCAACAAAAACCACAACATGAGAAAGCGGTTGGGTTTATTGCTTGCACTCCCTGATGATGTCTGCTCCATGGTCTGTTTACCTGCAGGTACATGATTGTTTCAATTAACAAACACCTATTTTTACAAAATGGAATAAAGACACATATAGACAAATAGGCCAATATATGGGGAGGGATGGGGGGCACGTTATCAGTCGTTCTACTGGGACCCACTTTAGCATGAGTATAGCATAATCTGAACGGCTGTCAATTGTTTCAATCAATAATATTCACTGTAAAAAAAAGAAGAAAAAACTGTCATCTACTGCCTATAGTACTCTGCAGTGTAGAGAGAGGGGTGTGCGTGCGTGAGCACGTGTTGTGCCTGCAGAATTAAGGCCGCCTGACTTGTGCAGTCGCCACGAACTGTGCAGGTTCGGGATTTCTTTTTGCCCCGACAGAAAAATAAACCAACGCCTTACCTCAGGATTCTCCTGAAGGGGAACCCGGCATTCTTAGCCACACGGCCAGCCACTCCTCAATAATATTCACTATAATGGACTAAAGAACACATGAATTGTCTTAAAAACATGATCAAAATTACTAGCTATATTGTAGCCAGGTGACACCTATGTGACTTTATGATGTATTCTTGTATGTGGGGGGGAAAAAACCGCTACTTCCTATCATCTTTTAGCACTGTGCAAAAATTTGTGAATAATTGTCCATGTTTGCACATTACAGTGATCCCTCCATAACCTGTGTTGTCTGATCCATCTTAGACATTCAGGTCACATATCAAAACCCCATTTCTTTGGTATTTTGAGCTTCATTCTTAGTTTATTGATGCATCACAGTGGATCACATTCATGTTTAATTTCCTGTTTGTGGTTCTAGATATTACTATTATAGAGCTTGTTTTCTGCTCACCATTTTAGTGCTTTTACTGCCTCTTTAGAAAGCATTAGGGCCACACATTCACTGTGATGGGCATTTTCCCTGTACTGGTCTGAGTACAGCATTGATTTACCTGTGTTTAGAAGCTTGTTACCTGCTGTCTTTCATCTTGTTTCGTATAATCCCAAAATGTGAATTATATATTTCAATGACCCTATCCTCTGTGCTGAATTTACCAATCCACACATAGTTCTCATATTCAAGGTAACAACTTCAAAGAAAGGAAAATGTTTCACATACAAATGAGGAAAGGCTGACCCAACTGGATACACTGAAATCCACAGAGCACTTATCCATTCAATTAATTACGCAAACTTGCGGTTTTTTCCCAAACTATATTTCACGCGGTTTCAATTGACCTTTACACATGCCATTGTGCTTTGTCCTAAGTCCAGCAGGGTGACACTAGTTCAGTACATCCGCAGCCATATGACTAAGCGTGACAATAATCGACTATCTTAAGCGTGGGTGATTGTTATCTCTGCTTCACGCATGCCACACAAGCATGAACACAACTTTATGCTACTGATGATCAGCAGATTCTTCTGCACCATCACATTTATTCCACACAGCGTATAATAAATGTATAATTCATCATCAACATCATCAGCCAGTGCCTTGCCGGCTGGCTTGAGCAATCATGCCTCTCCACAAATTGCTATCTCTAACGGCATGGATCAGATCGGCTCTCTTCCGTGCCATGACACGAGACCGTCAAGAATCTTCTCAGACTGTTTTCTTCTCTCTCTTCCCGCAAATCTTTTTGGTTGTCACAACATGTTCCAAAGTTTGTCTTCTTATAATGTGGCCAAAAAATGATGACTGCTTCTTTTTGATGTTTGTGATAACGTTGTCTTTGCGATTCAGCTTCATTCAAAATGTCCAGATTGCTAATTTTGGCTGTTCAATTAATGTTTGGCATTCTTCTATAAAACCACATCTCCAAGGCTTCCATTAATTTTTCGCTTGTTTACTAATTGTCTAGGATTCATAGCTGTATGTTAAAATTGGTTCTATGTAACATGGAAGAACTCGTTTTCTTTTTCGGGAGTCTCTGTGGCGAAGTGGTCAAGCCGTTTGACTCGTGCTCCGAAGGTTGTGAGTTCGATTCCGAGCCGCACCCTTCGGTTAACGAGTTAAATGTTTCAGAGGCTCCTGTGGGTCGTCGCTAAAAGCTACGGAGTTCGTGCTTTGTGCAACGCTTTCCATGCTGCGGAAAGAGACCGAGCCATATGGGATAAAGCCCGGTGCAATGAAGTCGACCCTGTCGACTTTTAAACTCTTTTTCTAACTTTCAAGGACATTCACTTATTGCACAAAACATTCTTCATTTGACATAAAGCAGTTTTTGCTTGTCCTATTCTGTTCTTTATCTCAGTAATGCAACTTCCGTCTGATGTTATCCATGTGCCTAGATATCTTAATTTCTGCAATTGCCCCAAAATAACGGATTTACTTTAATTGCATATTTAGGCACAATCTGTTTCTTTGATATAACCATGACATCTGTCTTTCTATTATTGAAACTAAGGCCTATTTTTTTAACTTTCTACAACCACTGTATCTATCATTTCCTGTAGATAAATCTGACATTGTTTTTAAGACGGTGTCATCAGCATAACAACCATAAGTCTTCTGTGTTGAAAAATGGCCACCGATAATCTTCAATGCCATTCTGCCAGAACATTCAGAAAGTTCTCCCCCTGACAGCTTGTCTCTAATGTTTACCATCTCCCAGGCTGTCACCTTCTCAAGACCACTCATGTCAATAAGTAACACACACAAAAATTATAACTAAAACAGAATTATTACAAAACATTTCAGATGAGGATTTACATAACAAAACACGCACAAAGGAATATAAACGTAATTCATTATGACTTAGTAATACAGGAGGAATTATTCATTGGTTCTAGATTTCTGTCATATATATCCAAAATTGGGAACCACGGAAGCATAGTGGCTAGCATCATATTTGCAGGTCCAACAGCCATGAGTTAGAATCCCGTCAGACAAGATTTATAAAATGGACCTAGGCTCCCAGGTCGACCCCAGCCTAACATTGGTGTGAGGAAGTGTTGTGGGAAGTAAAGGTCGCCAGTGTAGCACTGACCACATCACCCACTGGCTGATCTATACAAACATGGAAATAGCACCATATACCCAATATGCTGTGCCGCACAGAAAAGAGTTTGACTTTCCCTTACATTATTCACACTTCACTTGAAACACTGAATGCTAATGGGCAAGCTGGTGACATTGTAAAGGGGAATGAGAACATTCACAGAAGAGCACAAAACAGCTTATCAGTGTTTGCCAACAAAGCAAGGGGGAAAGGTAATGAGACGCCATTATCAGCAAGCAAAGATGTGATGACAGGACTTAACATGATCATACACTGTTGTACAGCTTCACGAAGTCATGAGATGTTAATAATTTGTCAATGGAGCCACAGTGGCAACAAGGTTAGTGCAAGGGGCTCAAATTATATTTGAAGTGGAATTTTTGCATGAACATGTGGCCCTGGGGCTTGTCCCAGCCTCAAATCATAGGTACCTGAACATTTTCTTGGAGGTGAGGTGGCTGACACAATAACGAACACATCACCTGTTGGGTGCTATTGTGTAAATAACATGCGCCCAGCGCTATATTTATCCAATAAATATAAAGGCATAGAAATGGGGCCTTAACCATTTGTGACCATGAACACAGTTGCCTAGATTGTACAAACAAGTCATGAGAATATAATGAAAAGTGGATACGCTTACTTAAAGTTAAATACAAAACCCCAAAAACTATTGCAAGATTGATTGATATACTCCTATTAACTACATCACTCAGTTGTATGACAAGTCTACAATCTGCGAGCAACCTGACAGCAGGCTTACATCAGCATATAAAAATAATAAACCTATTTAAACAGTTCTCCCAAAGTGCATAATTAAAATGAAAAATATCATCATACACCAACTACATAAAATGTATTAAAACAACATTCTTTGTATAGACTACTATAGGGCAGTAAGAATTATGGAACATGGCAGAAATAGGCTTCCCTTTACACTTAAATTCTGAGGGTTCCCTTTGCAGCTGCTACTTCTGCCTCATCTACAAGACCATCTAAATACTATCTTTTATCTATACATTTCACTTTCAAACTTATTTACTAATGGGCTCTTGAGTTTAGTAGCTCTAATTTTGAATGTTTAAATTTTCTTCTACATTAAAAGTTTCAGGAATTGTCCATGCTATATGTTTTCATCCCCGTTTTCCAAGGACTTCTATACATGATTCATTTAAAATACTTGTCACTTGCTGCCAGCAGTTGTCCTTACTCCCCTTGTCTACTAACTGTTGCAGGACCTGGTATTTAGAGGCTGACCATAAAATGTTCCTTAGTTTTCTGATTTATGACACTGTATTCCATGTTTAAGAAATGTTATGTATTATCTTGAGTTCCATCTTAATGTCGGTGATCCTGATTCATTCTTATTTTCGTGCTGCATATTTCTCCTAGGAGAAGTGCCCCCTTTCATCATGGTTCACTGAGTTAATTACCATTTCCTATGCAGACCACCTATTATGGTCAGTTGTGTTTTCAGCGTCATATGGTCACTCCATGGCTTTGGAGATCACTTATATTCATACAAGTGGGGTTAACAGAGATGCACCTGCAGGCCTTATATATATATACTTGATCTCCATGTCTATCAGATCTGAGCTATTGACCACCATTCTAGAAGTCAAATTCTGCACAAGATATAACAGTAAAAGCAATGCCGGGTCACACTGTGTTCTCACTGCAGCTGGGACATTGGGTGTGACATGGGTCTCTCTCAGGTTATGAGAGTCCTAGGTGTTACCATTTGTCTTTCAAGGATTCTTTCGGTAAAAAAGAGTGATAGTCAAGAGCAGACTAAACGCTTACTATCAAGAGCACACTAGAAGCTTACTATCAAGAGGTAGGTCAGTATGGCCGAATGTATAAGAACATGTGTTCTTAAACATCCGGTGTGCTCATGCCGGGGTAAGGGGTTCAACCCCTACACTGGACAGTTGGACTAGAATGTTTACCTATCATGACTAAGGGACGTAAATGACAAGTACCTCTGAAGTCGGAATGGGTTCGCCCGATGAACACTTAATAGAGAAAGCTCATCCACACGTAAAATACAGTCCAGCACTATTAGAAGTAGTGTGTATGGACTACGCTTGAGTTCAATGCGAGCAAACGCAAATAGAGAATAGCACACCTGAAGCTGACATTCAATAGCACACCTGAAGCTGACATTCAATAGCACACCTGAAGCTGACATTCAATAGCACACCTGAAGCTGACATTCAATAGCACACCTGAAGCTGACATTCAATAGCACACCTGAAGCTGACATTCAATAGCACACCTGAAGCTGACATTCAATAGCACACCTGAAGCTGACATTCAATAGCACACCTGAAGCTGACATTCAATAGCACACCTGAAGCTGACATTCAATAGCACACCTGAAGCTGACATTCAATAGCACACTAGAAGCTGACATTCAATAGCACACCTGAAGCTGACATTCAATAGCACACCTGAAGCTGACATTCAATAGCACACCTGAAGCTGACATTCAATAGCACACCTGAAGCTGACATTCAATAGCACACCTGAAGCTGACATTCAATAGCACACCTGAAGCTGACATTCAATAGCACACCTGAAGCTGACATTCAATAGCACACCTGAAGCTGACATTCAATAGCACACCTGAAGCTGACATTCAATAGCACACCTGAAGCTGACATTCAATAGCACACCTGAAGCTGACATTCAATAGCACACCTGAAGCTGACATTCAATAGCACACCTGAAGCTGACATTCAATAGCACACCTGAAGCTGACATTCAAGAGCACACCTGAAGCTGACATTCAAGAGCACACTAGAAGCTGACATTCAATAGCACACTAGAAGCTGACATTCAAGAGCACACTAGAAGCTGACATTCAATAGCACACTAGAAGCTGACATTCAAGAGCACACCTGAAGCTGACATTCAATAGCACACCTGAAGCTGACATTCAATAGCACACCTGAAGCTGACATTCAATAGCACACCTGAAGCTGACATTCAATAGCACACTAGAAGCTGACATTCAATAGCACACTAGAAGCTGACATTCAATAGCACACTAGAAGCTGACATTCAATAGCACACTAGAAGCTGACATTCAATAGCACACTAGAAGCTGACATTCAAGAGCACACTAGAAGCTGACATTCAAGAGCACACTAGAAGCTGACATTCAATAGCACACTAGAAGCTGACATTCAATAGCACACTAGAAGCTGACATTCAATAGCACACCTGAAGCTGACATTCAATAGCACACTAGAAGCTGACATTCAATAGCACAATAGAAGCTGACATTCAAGAGCACACTAGAAGCTGACATTCAAGAGCACACTAGAAGCTGACATTCAAGAGCACACTAGAAGCTGACATTCAATAGCACACTAGAAGCTGACATTCAAGAGCACACCTGAAGCTGACATTCAATAGCACACCTGAAGCTGACATTCAATAGCACACCTGAAGCTGACATTCAATAGCACACCTGAAGCTGACATTCAATAGCACACCTGAAGCTGACATTCAATAGCACACCTGAAGCTGACATTCAATAGCACACCTGAAGCTGACATTCAATAGCACACCTGAAGCTGACATTCAATAGCACACCTGAAGCTGACATTCAATAGCACACCTGAAGCTGACATTCAATAGCACACCTGAAGCTGACATTCAATAGCACACCTGAAGCTGACATTCAATAGCACACCTGAAGCTGACATTCAAGAGCACACTAGAAGCTGACATTCAAGAGCACACTAGAAGCTGACATTCAAGACCACACTAGAAGCTGACATTCAAGAGCACACTAGAAGCTGACATTCAAGAGCACACTAGAAGCTGACATTCAAGAGCACACTAGAAGCTGACATTCAAGAGCTTACCTGAAGCTGACATTCAAGAGCACACTAGAAGCTGACATTCAAGAGCTTACCTGAAGCTGACATTCAAGAGCACACTAGAAGCTGACATTCAAGAGCACACTAGAAGCTGACATTTAAGAGCACACTAGAAGCTGACATTCAAGAGCACACTAGAAGCTGACATTTAAGAGCACACTAGAAGCTGACATTCAAGAGCACACTAGAAGCTGACATTCAAGAGCACACTAGAAGCTGACATTCAAGAGCACACTAGAAGCTGACATTCAAGAGCTTACCTGAAGCTGACATTCAAGAGCACACTAGAAGCTGACATTCAAGAGCTTACCTGAAGCTGACATTCAAGAGCACACTAGAAGCTGACATTCAAGAGCACACTAGAAGCTGACATTTAAGAACACACTAGAAGCTGACATTCAAGAGCACACTAGAAGCTGACATTCAAGAGCACACTAGAAGCTGACATTCAAGAGCACACTAGAAGCTGACATTCAAGAGCACACTAGAAGCTGACATTCAAGAGCTTACCTGAAGCTGACATTCAAGAGCACACTAGAAGCTGACATTCAAGAGCACACTAGAAGCTGACATTCAAGAGCACACTAGAAGCTGACATTCAAGAGCACACTAGAAGCTGACATTTAAGAGCACACTAGAAGCTGACATTCAAGAGCACACTAGAAGCTGACATTCAAGAGCACACTAGAAGCTGACATTCAAGAGCACACTAGAAGCTGACATTCAAGAGCTTACCTGAAGCTGACATTCAAGAGCACACTAGAAGCTGACATTCAAGAGCACACTAGAAGCTGACATTTAAGAGCACACTAGAAGCTGACATTCAAGAGCACACTAGAAGCTGACATTCAAGAGCACACTAGAAGCTGACATTCAAGAGCACACTAGAAGCTGACATTCAAGAGCTTACCTGAAGCTGACATTCAAGAGCACACTAGAAGCTGACATTCAAGAGCACACTAGAAGCTGACATTTAAGAGCACACTAGAAGCTGACATTCAAGAGCACACTAGAAGCTGACATTCAAGAGCACACTAGAAGCTGACATTCAAGAGCTTACCTGAAGCTGACATTCAAGAGCACACTAGAAGCTGACATTCAAGAGCTTACCTGAAGCTGACATTCAAGAGCACACTAGAAGCTGACATTCAAGAGCACACTAGAAGCTGACATTTAAGAGCACACTAGAAGCTGACATTCAAGAGCACACTAGAAGCTGACATTTAAGAGCACACTAGAAGCTGACATTCAAGAGCACACTAGAAGCTGACATTCAAGAGCACACTAGAAGCTGACATTCAAGAGCACACTAGAAGCTGACATTCAAGAGCTTACCTGAAGCTGACATTCAAGAGCACACTAGAAGCTGACATTCAAGAGCTTACCTGAAGCTGACATTCAAGAGCACACTAGAAGCTGACATTCAAGAGCACACTAGAAGCTGACATTTAAGAGCACACTAGAAGCTGACATTCAAGAGCACACTAGAAGCTGACATTCAAGAGCACACTAGAAGCTGACATTCAAGAGCACACTAGAAGCTGACATTCAAGAGCACACTAGAAGCTGACATTCAAGAGCTTACCTGAAGCTGACATTCAAGAGCTTACCTGAAGCTTACAATAAGAACACACTAGAAGCTTATTATGAAGAGCACACCTGAACTTACTATGAAGAGCACACTAGAAGCTTACTATAAAGAGCACACCTGAACTTACTATGAAAATCAAATCAAATCAAATCAAATCAAATCAAATCAACTTTATTAGGGTCACAAATTGGGCGCGCGGGCCCGTCTTACATTCGGCCCTTCCAATCACTCGTCTTTCGTTCATCAAGAGCATTATACATTTACATAGGAAGATAAAATAAACATTGTGAAATGAATGTTGTAAACATAAACAAGGCTAATTACCATGTTATGAAGCCCATTTCCCACCTATCCATACATCACCCCACCCACACAACACCCCACCTACCCACACACACGCGCACCAAGGGACACATACACACTCCCACCTACCGACACACACGCACACCAAGGGACACATACATACCCCACCAACCGATCCATCCCCCTCCCGCACATCCCCCACCCACACACACTGCCCTCACCTGATCCCTCAACCAAAACACACTCTCCACCCACAAACATTCCCCCACCAACCCACACATCCCACGCCCATCCACATACACATACTACCCCACACATCCTCTCCCCACCCACACCTCAAACCACCCATCTCCCAGCCACATCTCCATCGACAACATATTCCCCACCCATGCACACAATCCCCCACCAACCCACACATCGCACATCCACTCACACATTCCCAAACCATACACACACATCCCCACCAACTGACATGTCCCTACCCCCACCCCACACACACACATCTCTCTAACCACCCATACATCCCCAATCCACTAACACACACCCCACCACCCACACATACAACTTCCACCCACCCACACATGCCTTAACCTAATCCCCCACCACACAATCCCCCACCCGCACATCACATACACCTCCTATCATGCACTATTCCCAACCCACGCACCACACACACACATATCCCTCACCAACACATCCCCACTTACACACCACACACATATCCCCCACCCAGATACCACACAATATTCCCACCCACACCCACACAGATACCCTTACCCATCCACACCACATACCCCCACTCACACAACACAAAAACAAAACAAAACACAAAAATCCCCCACCCACACACACATACCTCACCCACACAATATCCCCAACCAACACACCACACACCTCTCCCCACCCACACACGCATTCCCTACCCGTCCACCAACACACACTCACTCACGCATACATTCTCCACTACGCACCCACACCCCCCCCCCCCAACCAAACATCTCTCGATCACAATACCCCTACCCCACACACATCCTCCACCCACTCACACATCCCACCCCGACACATACAACTCCCTCACCCACTTACACATCCCTAAGCCACTCACTCACACACCCCCACCCACACATTCCCCATCCAAACACACACATCTCCCACCAACACTCCCCCACATACTTCCCCCAACCACCACAATCCCCTACTCACCCATACATATACCCCATTCATACGCACATTCCCCGCACCCATCACACACATCCCCCACACCACACACTATCCTCCACCCATACCTCCACAAACATACCCTCCACCCACACATCATTCACACATCCCCCACCAACACACCGCACAAATATCTCAAACCCACACACCATACACTTCTCCCCACCCACCCTTGCATCCCCAATCCACCCAACACAATCCCCTACCCACACAACCCCGCCTCCTACACATACTTCCTCAAACCGTCCACACATCTCCACCCACATAAACACACATCCCCTGCATCCGTCCCATACACATATCCTCCACCCATACACACATCCCCCACACCCATTCCAACACCCCTACTTTCACCCCCACACATCCATACACACATCCCACCAACACCCACAAATACCACTACCCACCAAAACCAACACACCCCAACCCATCCAAATGCATACCCCCACCCACACACCCCCCACCCACTACCCACACATATCCCCACACTCACACATATCCTCCACATACACTCACACTTCCTCACATCTAGACACATACAAAATGTCTCACGATAGTATTGAAACTAGTATGAAGAAACTCTCACACTTTACTCACACATATACACTGACACTTGTCATGAGCAGTCTCATAAAAATGTTAAACATGGAGAAAAATGTGTACATAAAATGTATGTGACGTAAAAATAGTGATGCTCTCTCTCTCTCTCTCTCTCTCTCTCTCTCTCACACACACACACACACACACACACACACTCACTCACTCTCACGCTCACACATTCACTCTTCCGCTCATTCATTCACTCTCCCGCTCATTCACTCTCCCGCTCACTCATTCACTTTCCCGCTCACTCATTCACTTTCCCGTTCACTCATTCACTCTCCCGCTCACTCATTCACTCTCACGCTCACTCGTTCTGTCTCTCATTCACACTCACTGACTCTCTCACTCAAACTACAGTAATGAACATTAGTTTATATTATGCATGATAAAATCAAATGGTATTTAACTGATAATATGACAGATGAGAATACACAAATATATGGATTCGCGTGTTACATAACATGCGTGTTACATGACATGCATCTGCTCAGCTCTCTCTCTCTCTCTCTCTCTCTCTCTCTCTCTGTATTCTTTCATATACACACACTCACACGCATGCACGCGCTCACACACATACACTAACACATCAACTCTCCCACTGTCTAACTCTCTAACACACAATCCTTCACACACACACACACACACACACACTCTCAATCACGCTCTCTCACACATACACATACACATGAACGCATGCACATGAACGCACGCACGCCTACATTCCCACACTCACTCTCACACATACACGTACGAATGCATGCACTGACACATTCCCCCACCATTTCTCGCTCAATCACTCTCTCCACACACACGCTATGAAGAGCACACTAGAAGCTTACTATAAAGAGCACACCTGAATTTACTATAAAGAGCACACCTGAACTTACTATGAAGAGCACACTAGAAGCTTACTATAAAGAGCACACTAGAAGCTTACTATAAAGAGCACACTAGAAGCTTACTATGAAGAGCACACTAGAAGCTTACAACCTGCAAAGGACATGCAATATTTTATTTATTATTACAAGATATTACCTATGTTTATTGACCTAAGGAAAATATAAAAACCCCAAAGTGCAATATCTAACCAATAAGGGCACACCTGTTATAAACCTCTCACTGCCGTAACTATATATATGAGTAATGATAAAATCAATTTCAAACGTCACACAACTTGAAGGCTCCATTAGACTGTCCCTATCGCTCATGCGAAAGACTATTTCAATAAATTCCAATATATAAGACAGAAATGATGTCAACACATAACTTATTTGAGATGGTAAAATATTGCCTCCCCCGGGAAGGTTAACCCGGTCAACAAATGCCCACAGAAGTCGGATGTGTCGGCCCAACGGCGCTAGAACGCAGCTCTGCTGTAAACAGGCACAACGCAATCACATCCGGGAAAAAAACTCCGGATGAACGCAGAAGAAGAGGAAGAAAATATTGCCTGTAATGTGAAACTATGTATACGTGAGCATGTGCTTCCCCAGAAGACACCATTTAAAGTCAAGACTGTTAAACTGATTACGGTGACACGTATAACACACACCTGTAATAACAGCCACCAAATACAATTGTCTATGCAGTATTGACAAACTAATTTCAAGTAAGCGACTATTATGTGTTTAATGGGGTAAGGAAGTTAGTTGCATATCCTTTACAGGAGGTCGCAGTCAACCTCAGCATTGTTTGGCTGTGATTTCTTGATAAGCTTACATTCAGTAGTTTGCCACTGCTTTCATACCATTTCATAAAAACCAAAGGCAGACGGTCTGCTACCAAATCACCAGCAGCTGTGTTTTAATTGTGGTATGCATGATTACCAACTGTGTCCATGACCCCTTGGCCATACAAGAAAATATGATTAATACATTACCCCAAATGGTTGTGTGTTCACTTGAAGCCAAATACAATACACCTACATGTGAACAAACTCTGCTGACTGTTTGCCCTTCAAGTCTATCAGACCGGGTACACTACTTTCAACTAAAACACACAAGTACAGAAGTTGTATAGGGCTCTAGGAGGTCAGAGCATGTACATTGTCAGTACCCTAAGTTCAGTGGCTGCTATTCCCAAATATACAACATAGGGAAGGTCCCTGCAGACTCCAGGGTTCAATAATTGGAACTTTATACAAAACCACCTGTCATGTTTGCTTCAGATGTTAAGGAATTTGTTTTCATGCAACCAGTAACCAAAAATAGCAAAGTACATAACCGCAACTAATAAAAATATATAAGATTTAAAATTCCACATGCAATTCAATTTTAAAAATGGTCAATGATGGATAATTTCAAATGTTCTACTGTAAGGAACAGAAACATGATGAACATGGAGAACTAAAGGAATTACTAATAAACTGCAAACATTCAAGAATAGGTGCATGCACAGAACAAACTGAAGGTATAGGATACACAACAAATGTCAGGCATAGGATACACAACAAATGTCAGGTATAGGATACACAACAAATATCAGGTATAAGATAAACAAATGTCAGGTATTGGATACACAACAAATGTCAGGTATTGGATACACAACAAATGTCAGGTATTGGATACACAACAAATGTCAGGTATTGGATACACAACAAATGTCAGGTATTGGATACACAACAAATGTCAGGTATTGGATACACAACAAATGTCAGGTATTGGATACACAACAAATGTCAGGTATTGGATACACAACAAATGTCAGGTATTGGATACACAACAAATGTCAGGTATTGGATACACAACAAATGTCAGGTATTGGATACACAACAAATGTCAGATATTGGATAAACAAAGTGAGGCTCTATTCGCAATTCCATTGCGAATAGAAAAAATTATATTCGCAATGGAATTGCGAATAGAGAAAAATTATATTTGCAATCGAATTGCGGGAAGTAACAAACATGTCACAGCGTCTGCTCACTAGTCAATTTTAGTTTGGGCCATTAAGAAGTCTAAGAAGGTGGTTAATTTAAATAGGAATGTTCACTGATGTGAGTTTAATTCTGCCGAATTCTCCGTATTTTTTAATGAATCACTCTTCTTCTTACTTCTGTCCATTCTTTTGGCATCCCGTTTTATTTTTACATTACGTTAGTCCTGTTTAAATATCAAGAATAATTTTTCAGAACAGGTATCCCCAATACAAATAACGATCCCTACAAATAATTCTGTCCCCAGGCGAGTTCAAGAATTGTTAACTTTCGTTTCTGTACACTTACTGTTACCAGCCATCCATGTTTGTTTAGGTTACCGTCCTATTTATGTCCTGATAATATCGCATCAGTGATGATTCTCTTAATTTGACACTTTCTATGGCCTTCAGTAATATGCTTCGCCTCAGAGAGACATGATTAAGCAATTCAAACACCAAGTCCGCAGAAGTCAGATGTGTCGGCCTAACGGCGCAAGAACGCAGCTCTGCTGTAAACAGGCACAATGCAATCACGTCCGGAAAAAAACTCCAGATGAACGAAGAAGAAGAAGAAACACCAAGTTTTCGATTGACTGGCCTCATGAATTAATAAATAAACAAAGATAAGGAAATGCTACGCATATAAAGTGCAGGAAAACCTGGTATATAATTATATATGATGCAGGTGGAAAAGAGAGAGAGGAGAGAGATGGATAACGAAGATAGTGTGAGAGACATATGAAAAAGATGTATTGAAAGACATTAAAGAGTGGTAAAGACAAGAAAGAGAGGTGGGAGATCGAGACTCTGTGTGTGTGTGTGTGTGTGTGTGTGTGAGAGAGAGAGAGAGAGAGAGAGAGAGAGAGAGAGAGAGAGAGAGAGAGAGAGAGAGAGAGAGAGAGAGAGAGAGAGAGAGAGAGAGAGAGAGAGAGAGAGAGAGAGAAGAACTTGTGTTCGGATGGCTAAGCGCCTTTCCCAAGACAACAAAAGTAGAGGACAGACAGATAAGAACAGAAAGACAAGTGTTCTTGTGCAGCAAGATAAACAACACCTAATACACAAAATCCGTAGAAAACATATGTCTAAAGCGAAATCATCAGACTAGCATTGATTTCTGAAAATACATTTAATTCCTGAAAATGAAAAAAAAAAATATGATTTCTCCCCGGCGGGGAATCGAACCTCGAGCTCCCGTGTACGAGGCGAGAGACACTAACCACTACGCTACTGAGGACACGTTAATAGATCAACAAAATATTGTAATATGGAAGCACGCGTAGGAATAATCACGTGACCTACTTCCATTGCGAATATAATTTTTTTCTATTCGCAATTCCATTGCGAATATAATATTTTTCTATTCGCAATTCCATTGCGAATAGTCACTTCGATAAACAAATGTACGGTATATGATACACAACAAATGTCAGGTATATGATACACAACACATGTCAGGTATAGGATAAACAAATGTCAGGTATTGGATACACAACAAATGTCAGGTATTGGATACACAACAAATGTCAGGTATTGGAAACACAAAAGTCAGATATTGGATAAACAACAAATGTCAGGTATAGGATAAACAAATGTAAGTATTGGATACACAACAAATGCAAGGTAGAGAAAGCAACAAATGCCAGGTATAGGATAAACAAATGTACGGTATTGGATACACAACAAATGCCAGGTAGAGAAAGCAACAAATGTGATGTAGTTTGCAGATCAACAAATATCAGGTTTGGTTTGTAGGAAAACAACATATGTGAGTTATATTTTGCAGAGAAATTAGAAACGTGAGGAACAGTTTGTAATCTTTTCTGTGCTAATTTACAACCTATGTGTGTTATATAAATAAAAAGTCATGCTGTGCTAACTGTATAAATTAACACCATATTAAAACACTTTTACAGCAGACAGGTTGAACATTTTTCAATCGCGGGAGCCTATAATTCAACTGCTTGTCACATTGTTTATATTTGACAAATGTGGATGCATTACTGCTTATTTTTAATGTAATCAGTGATGTGGAAATGGAATTTGGAAATACCCAGGAGGTGTTTAATATTGGTTATTCTCTAAAAGAAAGACCTGTGGTGGTGAAGCCTTCACTATTTAATTATTACTTCTTTAACATTTCATCGTCAAAGATAAGGTGAAGACAGAGATTGAGAGATTATCCTCACTGCACATCAGACCATTCAGTCAATAAGTGCTTGGATCCCCTTCTCAATATCTCCTTGAGCGTGGCGATGTTAACGACGCATTTTGTGCTGGCTAACTATACTTTATACCCTGGATAGCGCTTTTGACATGATATGCTTGCAATCTGGTCAAGGTTGCAGATCCAGTCTTATGATTCATTCATCATGCCGCCTCTCTTGACAAATTCAATATATCACCCTGGTCCATTACTCATAAAGCTCTCACAGCAGCCCAGTTCACAAAGCTTGCTCAATAATAGAGTAATTTATATTAATGCAAAAGTTAGTACCCATTCCCGAGGAGGTTAACCCGGTCAACAAATGCCCACAGAAGTCGGATGTGCCAGCCTAATGTTGCAAGAACTCAGCTCTGCTATAAACAGGCACAACGCAATCACGTCTGAAAAATCTCTCTGGATGAATGCAGAAGAAGAAGTACCCGTCCTAATAAGCTTTACCTGTTTAAAAAATATCCCAATGCTTGGCAGCACACATGTGCAGAGGTAGAAAAATCTAAACAAGCCAACCATGATTTTCTGAACATTTAATACGCCATTTGTATACAAATATATTCTTCTATGTACAGTATAATTGTTTCAATTCATACTTCTTCTGCCCTTCATTCTTCACTGGGGTTTAGGCCCTCAATCAAACCAAGCCAAGCTGTAATCTCTTTTATAATTTTAATCTCACCTGCAGCTCCCTCTAAGTCCTCCCAATCTTATTCATCTGTCTGTAATTCTCTACTCCATGTGTTTTTTCATTCTCCAGCTATTTCATTTGTCTTGTGGATTCCAGGAAAGAAAGTGCCTAGTTATATTGTCCTCAGGTTTTCATATTGTGTCCTATCCAGGGCTAGCGTCTTTTCTTCACCTCTTGTGATTTGTTTAGCTGTTCATGAGCTCACATTGTGATTCTGTCATACAATGTTATCCCCACTATTCTGTCATACAATGTTATCCCCACTATTCTGTCATACAATGTTATCCCCACTATTCTGTCATACAATGTTATCTCCACTATTCTGTCATACAATGTTATCTCCACTATTCTGTCATACAATGTTATCCCCACTATTCTGTCATACAATGTTATCTCCACTATTCTGTCATACAATGTTATCCCCACTATTCTGTCATACAATGTTATCTCCACTATTCTGTCATACAATGTTATCCCCACTATTCTGTCATACAATGTTATCTCCACTATTCTGTCATACAATGTTATCCCCACTATTCTGTCATACAATGTTATCCCCACTATTCTGTCATACAATGTTATCTCCACTATTCTGTCATACAATGTTATCCCCACTATTCTGTCATACAATGTTATCTCCACTATTCTGTCATACAATGTTATCTCCACTATTCTGTCATACAATGTTATCCCCACTATTCTGTCATACAATGTTATCTCCACTATTCTGTCATACAATGTTATCCCCACTATTCTGTCATACAATGTTATCCCCACTATTCTGTCATACAATGTTACCACTATTCTGGGCAGACACATATTAGTGAATGTTCGTAGTTTACTTGTAATTCATTTAGTTGTCCACGTTTCTGACCCACACATAGTAAAGATTTAACACTGGAATTTAAGATTCTAAGCTTGGTGCTGAGCTTAATTTTGATTTCCACAAATTTCTTAATGCTATGAAAGCTTCTGAAAGTAGAGAGTGGAGTTCAATGCCTTGCTCTATTACTATATGCAATGAGTGACTAGTTGGTGGTGGATCATATCTTGTTTCGCCGGAAGCCTGCCTATTTATCCCTTAGCCTTAGCTGTTCGTCAATGGCATCAATGGCATTTCTTCAGAATGATCCTGCTTAATATTTTCCCCGGGCACTGACAATAGCCTTTTTCCTCTAAATCTAAAGTTCATTTCATTACTTAATACTTATGTTTCAATACTTCCTCTGCAATTATATGTACTTAAAGAAGACAAATTATTACAGTAATGTTTCAAACAATTACGAACCCATGTGGAGGTACACATAGTGAGCTGGAATGTGTCACACCATCCAGGCATATGATATAATCAAAATAAAATATTAGAGGTATGGTTCTGACAAGAGCACCAGCCTGCAGCATTTTTTAAAAATTCATTAATTGTCAACTATGGTCGTCACTAGGAAGAACGAAGTACCACAATGTAATATACAAGTAAATGGGAATATTCTTCAACAAGTGAATCGGTACAATTATCTCAGAACAGTCATAACATCTGATGGGAGATGCCTTGAAGAGATTAGAACAAGAATCGCCATGGCGAAAGTAGCCTTTAGCAAGATGAAAAACATTCTGATCTATAAAAATATGTCAATTGAAATGGAAAAAGAGTGTTGAGGGGATACATAGAGCCTGTTCTTTTGTATGGATGTGAAACTTGGACAATGTGCAGTCAAGCTGAAAAACATTTGATGGCTGCAGAAATGTGGTTTCTGAGGAAAATGCAAAGAATACCATGGACAGACAGAAAAACCAATGACCAAGTACTACAGGAGACAAATAAAAATCGTAGATTGATTAGAGAAATTAGACGTAGACAGTCAAAATTTTTTGGGCATGTTATGAGAAGAACTGGATTGGAAAACTTAGTGACAACTGGCAAGATCGAAGGGAACAGACATAGAGGAAGACCGAGAGGAAAATATCTGGATGGCTTGGCCACATGGCATGGACGAGACATGACATGATTGATTGATTGAATCAACTACTGGTAACTTTAGGAAAATTACTTGACACTAAAAAAATCTCTTTGCCTACAACTGACACAGAAGACTTGAATTTGGTACTGTGCTATTTTGTCACTTCTCTCCAACTTATTTGCTTCACATTTTTAAAAAAGTGAAGGAAGCAAATTGGTTAGAGAAGAAATTTTTATTTATCAAATTAGATAACTGATTATTAAGCATTAATGTTAGCACCAATAATGGCACAGTGTGAGATTGAGATAGCATTCTAAATGATATAATATGTAGATAGCCTGTATGTTTTTCCCTCTCCTTTCCTGTACAGTAAAGTCTAATTTAGTAAACGTGGTCATTTCTGTAGCGGCAGGATCTGCAGTGACCTTACACATTGTTTTCAAATCCAAATTTGTCAGTGTCAGTTTTCCTAAGTTCGTATTGACACACTACAACAATTACGATACCCTTCCAACAGTTATTCAGTACGTGACTGATCATACGATTGTAAGACCCATGCTTGCGAGTTAAATCTGTACTGGTGTATTGAGTTCAAGCTTTTTTAACAAGACGAATGAACTTGTAACAGGCGACGGTCACGTCATGCATGCTGCAATCACATGCCCACACGCCGGCAATTTGTATTTTATCTCCACATTAAGGCTATAACCGACCCGTTTCACCCCCAATTCGTTTAATAAATACAAATGTTCATACCTACAGATCCTTCCTCAAGAAAATTGGATGAATCTGTCGACGAAAGGGCAGAAACTGCACAAGCAGAGAGGTTAACGTCTGCTTGTGTTCGTGAAAGTCACTTCGAGAGATCACCGAGAAGTGATAATGGCGTCAGTCAAAACTAGCCGATCATTGTCAAGTGTACTTGGTTCAGCTGAAACTCGTGAATTCTCCAGTATATTCATGTAATACTTTCACGGCCAATACTTAAACAAACAGTGTTATTCAATATGTGATGTAAATATTAAAGGGTATTACTGTGTGTTTTACATAAATAGACATGCAGGTGTACAATGTTGATCGTTTACTAATGTCTTATCGAAAGTTAAATGCACTTTTATAAGCCAAATCAGATGATGCGGTGGCTGCTTTCTCTTTACACTCTTTCCTACTCATGTAATCAAGGATATATCTGGTGATAGCTTACCTGTTTGCTTGATTTGTTTATTTAAACTACCACTTTACGTTTCACTTTAATATAGGGCAAAAGTACTCCTCAAAATTGTAAAAATATTCTGTTTTGGCCAGCAATAAGCCCTGCACAATACGAGGGCAAGTTGTAAAGCTGTTTTAACCTTTAGTCGCAGTTACAGGCTCATAACAGTACTGCTTACAATTATATTACTTTATTTAATAATTTAGAATTTAATAATTGAGAATTCAAGTCAACAAGCTGCGTTAAAAATAAAATATTGGCAGTTTCGCTGGGTATTAAATGATACATTGAAAACAGAAAAAGTATTTATGTAAGACAATGCAGTAATACTAATAATGCCATCTTTCCCCACCCCTCTTTCTTAGGTCTCAGGTGACTTATTTATTGCTCTAATCGTGTCTTGTCAACAGTTTATAATATTCTTTTGCATAAAAAGTTATGGATAATAATAATTTGTGTCTTCTTTTCCCTTGATTTTGCGTTACTATATCACCATCTTCTACATCACCAGGTTAGTCGGTACGAAGACTGGTGTTGTAGTTGCCTACTGATCGTGTCACTCCACTGTTCCCATTCTCAGCACAACTCTTAAGCCTTAAGCTCTTAGTTAAGTCTTAACCTCAGCGATCTTGCGGGTGTGTGAAATGTCACTATCATCGTGGCCAATGTCTATGAACGTAAACGACCTCCAGCTCATACCATCAACAGTCTCTGATCAGTTCTGTGTTCTTGATAGTTATCTCTTTGTCACCCGTTTGTTCATTTCCCATCAAGTTTGCAATTTGTAACAAAGTTTTCAAATGTATTTCGTTGCATGACCTACCCAGAAAATCTTTATTGTCTACATCTACTTCCTCTAACAATTTCAGGGTTTTCATCTGCTTCATGGTGGACTGCCTCGTCCTTTTAGTTTAATATAAGTTACTGTTTCATGAACGTATTTTTTTCCTCCTGGATTTTATCTTCAGGATTTTTTCAATAAAGGACCTTATGTAGCCTATCATTTCATTACCAAGCTAAGTCGTTTTTGTATATGTTTCAATAGTTAAATATTTTCCCCTTTGCATCTGAAAAGCGTTAAGTCCTTTTCATCGCTGTTGGCTAGTACGTGTTTCAAAGCAGTACAGTTCTGTGAACTGAACCATAACATACATGCGCATGTGAATCTTTTGAACAGGAAAATGTTGATGTTGCATTATGTCAGAAAAGGTTGTTTCTCCCGAAACACTTTGCTACTGTGATCCCGGATATCTTCTCTTCTTACTCTCTACATGGTGAAATCACAATGGGAGAAATCAAAGAATGGCAATGAATACGAGTTGGAGTTTATAATGTAAACAATTTATGTTATGGAGATGACATTATTGATAAATGAAAATGCAGAATATTAACAACTGTCGACACTGGAGTAATAGAGAGTTGGGTGTGAAACATAAGATTCTTACTGGATCTCAAGAAAACAGAAACAATAATTATATCAAGGAAAAATATAATGCAAAAATGTAATATAACAACAAAAGGGAAAATGCTTAACCGAACACATATCTGGAAGCAGTCATAACATCAAATATGACATGTATAACAGAGAATAAGGTTGGATTGACCAAGCTAAAGCTTCAGAAAGTGAAAAGTGTCGTATACAAAAAGTCAGTACCATTCACTGTCAGAAAGAGCGTGCAGAAATAATATATACAACCTATTCTGTTATATGCCTGCGAATCACGGAAAGTGAACAAACAAATTATATCATCAAAATCATCATAAAATTAAATCATCAAATAATACTCAAAGATTTGTTGCTTCCTTATCTTATCTTATGTGTACACATTTATCTGGATGACTCTTGCCTTTTGTTTATGTATATTATCGGTATATGTTTTTATCCGTGTATTACACTTATTTGTAGTCACTGGAGGGTCTTCTACGTGATTATATGTTGTGTTTTGTGTATGTATTTGTTTATGATGAAGGCTAGTCGCCGCAACGTCCTATGTAATTGTGTACTGTAAAGCTGCATTATTTTGTTATTTTATATTGTTTACATATGGACCACTTAGTGAACTAAAAAAGACAATGAAATTCATACAAGAGACAGCATTTCAGATATAGATACATTCCATTGAACGAAAGAAAAAAAGGAAGCAGCAGCAATATCGTAGCATTCATTGACCTTGGGACAAAACAAAGGTCTACATACACATTACTAACGCTAAAATGCATCTGCATCTGAAGACTATGCAGAGATGGTCATACGGCAGCTGTCATGGCAAGATGTTTAAACTTCACAAAACCTACCAGCGATAAAAAAAAACACACACACACACACGCGCGCACACACGCACGCACAGAGAGAGAGAGAGAGAGAGAGAGAGAGAGAGAGAGAGAGAGAGAGTGTGTGTGTGTGTGTGTGTGTATGATTCTTGCAAGGACATCTGAGATCATGTTCGCACGACGCACTTGCCGAGAAACGAATCCATGGGAGAAGCCCTAAGGCCTAAGCCGACATTGTTTTACCCGCGTGCAATAAAGAACACCGTTAAAACATAACGTAAATATCTGATATGTGCTTACGTGCATGACCTGGTCACCGCTTATACGTGCATTGACTTTAAGACGTTTCTAGCCCGAGGTTGCCCCACTTAAAAGAAACATTCAGTTCAACACATCCTGAAGAAACATGTCAACATTACACAGGTGGTCACCATAAGCTTCTCAACATATAGATCCGGTTTACCTGAATGTACTGATGGCGTCACCCGTGTGTTGCCGTAAGCAATAAGGAAGGCAAGCAAAGAAAGGTAACACTGTAATATCTATACATGTCGTAAGAGACTTCCTATGAGGATTGGCATGAATCTGGATACTTCTACCGATAAAAAATATTTGCTGCACAATTCAAGCAATCATAAACAAGTCTATAAATGACTTGGCGTTGGTTGGTTGGTTAAGAGATGAAAGGCATACGAAGAAGAACAGAAGGGAGAAGAAGAAGAAGAAGAAGAAGAAGAAGAAGAAGACATGTGGCTTGGTGCGATATTTGTTTGATATCAAAGATACCTTCCCGATGGCTACCCAGATACCGTCTCGGTGGCTACCCAGATACCATCCCGATGGCTACCCAGATGTTCAAATGAAAACAAAACTTGCGTCAACGATAAACAATATGATGTCAACAAGGAGGAAATACAATATGCGTCATATCCGTTACATGACATAGCAGTCAACTCCAGCATTGTTTGGCTGTTTGTGCTTCCTGGGCAAGCTTACGCTCAGTAGTTGTCCATTGCTTTCTGAACGACCCACACTCATACCATTGTATAGAAACCTACGGAGGGCGATCTGCTTCCATATCCGTCTAATCATGAAAATATACTTTCTAACTCAGTGGTATGTGACAGAGAGGGAGAGAGAGAGAGAGAGAGAGAGAGAGAGAGAGAGAGAGAGAGAGAGAGAGAGAGAGAGAGAGAGAGAGAACGAACTTTATTTTCAATTGGGCACGCAGGCCCGTCTGACATTCTGCCCTTCTTACCTCTTTGCTCTCATATATTGTTTCATTCATACATCGCTTTTGATGTGGAGGATGCTTATAACAGGGTCAGATATGATCAGTTGATCTCTGTTGGACATGGAGGTCTGCTCTTGGATTGTCCAATGGATTGTAGCGGTCCTTTATGAGCGAAATATTTGCATTGCACATGGGTTCCTGGTCTTCTGATCCCTGTACCATTACACCTAGGCTACCTCAGGGATCTGTAATGTCCCCAGTGCTCTTTAATGTATACACCAGCAAAGTCGCAGCTATTGAAACATCAGGAATTGATTGAATTTTGACAGTTGCAGATGATGTGCTGGTGTACAGACAGGACAGAGACGGGGAAAGTTTGGTTAAAGACTTACAGATGGCAGTAAACAGGGTGGCGAAGTGGTGCAGGGAGGTAGGGGCCGTTATAAACCCAGACAAAGTATCGGTTGTGTGATACTCCCTGGATAACCAGATTGTGAAGGCAGATGCCCCATGTATTATATTGAATGGATATCCTCTTAGTAGAGAGAGAGATTAAATTGAAATACTTGGGAATCACCGTTGACAGGTGTAGGTTTCTTAAGGACCATGTGGAGGATTTGTGGTGACGGCTGGTTAAGGGACTTAATGCATTGAGGGCGATGGCAGCAACCAGGGTAAAACAGAGGATGCTGTAAAGGTTCTTTCAGCAGTTAATAATTTCTGTCATTGAGTATGGTTTGGGGCTGCTGGCAGTAGTCAAAGAGCCAGCTTGAAAGGTTGGAGCGCATACAGAATGCTGCCATGCAGGTGATCCTGGGGTGCACAAAGGACACACTAATTATATGCATGAGGCATATCCTGGCGCTACCAAAAATGGCAAACAGGCATAGGTTCCTTCAAGCCAAATGGTACCTGAGGATTGCTGCAGATAGGGATCATCCCCTGCACGTAACCATGGATTTGGTCAAAGGTCATAGGCCGAGACGAGGCAGGTTCTGGATGGCACAGACAAAAATATCTTTATGCCAGGTGTGTGATCTAGACACCATCAATCGTGAAAAATAGTGGGTTAACGTACCGGAAGACATGGCGGACTGGCACAATGTAATAGTAACACTGGGTCGTTGTGCAGAGACTGGGCAGCAGGCCACACAGAGGTTGAGATGCAACAGCTGATCTAGAATAGCACACATCAAGGTGACATAGTGATCTACAATGATGGGTTCGTGGTGAGAAACAGACGTAGTAGTTGAGGTTTCATCATGAAAGCTAATGAACGATACTTGACAAGGGATAGTCTGGCATATGAGACTACGACCTCCAGCATGAGAATGGAGGTGGATACAGTAACAGCCGTAGTCCGTTGGTTAGAGGAGACCACGGCAACACACAATGCATTCATTGCGGACTCAAAGAGTATGCTAAGTAAGGCGGAGAAAGGAACGTTTCGAGTGGAATGACTGTCCTCGCTTCAGAGGTCACAGATTGTGAGAATTGTATGGATTTTTTGCCCTGGCCACGCGGGAGTGTGGGGGAATGAACAGGTTGATATGTTGGCAGGGAATGCACCTTTTGGTGATAGATTACCTATGGGCAGGGGGAGGTGGTCGAGCGCCTGTGGGACTAGGTAGAGAAGGCTGGGGAACAGATTAAGATGGAAAGAATTGATATTGCAGGGAATCGGCAGGGGTTCTGGAAGAATCTCAAAACTGAGAGGGAAGACAATGAGAACTTTCATTCAGATAGCGGTGGGGACGATTAGTAGTATGACTTTTTGCTGGCTGTTAAACGAAGGGATAGAGCGCGTATGGTAATATCCTGATTGCAGTGATGTCGGTTCTTAACTCAACTCAACTTATGAAGCTAATCTTAGACAACAACAGAAACAATTTGAATTAAAAGGCAGAGAGAGAGAGAGAGAGAGAGAGAGAGAGAGAGAGAGAGAGAGAGAGAGAGAGAGAGAGAGAGAGAGAGAGGCGAAAAGTGGAGGGAACTGTGACACGAGCGAGAACTGCATTCAATGACATGCGCAGTCTTTCATAAACTCTTACACAAAAATCTGCTATAGAATTACTTTTGTCACTACGCCCCCTAAGTGTTAAGTACAAAGTAATATTTATTTGCATGTTACCGTAACTTTTTTCTTCCTCGTTCGCCCTAAAAAAAAGTTGGCTGCGCAGTGTCCGTTTACAGACAAGCCGTGATAATTTCGCCTCTCTGCAAACACATTTTATGACAGGGTATCATGGAAAATCTGGGTTTGCGATCACGCTTCTGCTCCTGCTCTATCAACCAGACTGCAGTGACGCAGTCTGTTGACCAGACCTCTATCTGGAGTAGCATCCGGGGTTATAACACGTTTTCACTTCACATTCAACTTTGACGTCATTCGCGAAATGTCTCCCGCCAAGGTGGGATATCTGTGGACTTAACCCCTAGCGATTTCCCGTAAAGCGGTGCATGGTTGGGTAGAAAAAGTAACGAGGGCAAGTCAATAAGTAAGTCACACAGTTCTGTGGGATGTAAGTTAATGAAAACAAGGCACGCAGTTCTATGCAGTCGGCTTGGGAGGACTGATAAAACGACGGGATAAGTGCATCAATTTTGGTGGAAATTATGTTGAGAAATAAAGGGACAATGTATGTATACAATTAAACTGGTTTCAAGTTATTATCATAGTTAGTTATTTTTCTACAGCCATTTGTGACTTACTTATTGACTCATCCTCGTACATTTGCTCTCATTGAAGTTAAAAAGTTAGTTGCATATCCTTTGCAAACTACCTTCTGCAAAACTTGCCAAGAAACCATAACAACTATGGCAGGATGTGGCGGATGATCTCCAGATGGGTGTGTCGGACGCGGGACATCTTGCTTATGATCGAGAGGTTTTCCGGAAGGTTGTCATGGGAGCGAGGTTCTGCAAAGGACATGCTACTGAATGAATGAATGAATGAATGAATGAATATCCTTTACAGGACGTCGCAGTCAATCCCATGATTTTTTGGCTATTTGTTATTTCTTGGCAAGTTTACGTTCAGTAGTTTGCCATTGCTTTCTGAACGGCCGGCACTTATACTATTGTATGAAAATACCAACGCAAGGCGGTTTGCTGCCAAATCGCCCGCAGCTGTGTTTCGAACGCGGTATGCGGGATTACGTTGGAAGCATTTCAGGAAGGCCTGTTTGGAAAGGGAGCAGTGCGCAGTCGTCACATTCTGCATAAATGTATTTTCGTCACTTAAATCAGATCCCTTTCCGTGGCATGTTCAGCTTGGGGAACACCCAAAATTCGCAAGAAGCCATGTCGAGAGAGTAGAGAGACTGACGAACCAAAGAGTACTAGCTGGAGGTCATCTATTTCACCAAGATGTGCCGTGTAAGCCAACAGACATGATCGTAACGGAAACGTGGTAGCTCCATCATGGAAATTTATCCGTTCATTCTCCACATCTGAATTCACTTTTTGTGTGTGTGACGAAACACAACATTCCTCTGGTTCGTCAAATTTCTAAATATCCCTGCATGGCGACTTAAGATTTTCAGATGTTCCCCGAGCTGAGCAGGAACACAACATAATGTATTGACGTACGTTTTTTGGTTGATTTGTTTCATTAATTAATAAAGTTAAGTTTTGTGGTTTGGAAAACGAAAAAGTGGAATGACGACACGTTATTGTTGCAAGGTACTCATTAAGTGGACGGTTATGAACAGATACATCAAGGAATAAGACAAGGATGTTTTGAGTTGCTGGGTCTCTTCTATTTCTGTAGAGAAATAATACTGAGAAAGATCAAAGGCAGACCAGAATACGAGTTGGAGGTTGTAATACGCAGATGACACATTATTGATAGCTAAAAACGTGAGGTGTCATGGGAAGAAGTACCTCTGAAGTAGGAGAGGGTGCGCCAGATGGCGAGGAACATTAGTCAGTCCAGAGCACTATAAGCTGTAGCATATGTTGAGTTCAAGGCCAGTGAAGGAAATATATATATATACATACATACATACATACATAAAGATAAACAAATTGATTCAGAACAGCAAGGGTAGGCCTATTGATGACATACAATTTACAAGTTTAAGCAGAAAAAGTGAATATGTATTTTATCGTGTGCATATTTACAACACATCTAGCGCCGAAACTCAGAGTTACGAACCACTGGAAGACGTGGTGATGAACAACTGTGAAGCGGTGAAGATTAATTGTACAAATATATAAATGGATTCTGTGATGATGAACAATGGTGAAGATTAATTGTACACATATATAAATGGAAGCTGTGATGATGAACAATGGTGAAGATTAATTGTACAAATATATAAATGGATTCTGTGATGATGAACAATGGTGAAGATTAATTGTACAAATATATAAATGGATTCTGTGATGTTGAACAATGGTGAAGATTAATTGTACAAATATATAAATGGATTCTGTGATGATGAACAATGGTGAAGATTAATTGTACAAATATATAAATGGAAGCTGTGATGATGAACAGCGGTGAAGATTAATTGTACAAATATATAAATGGGTTCTGTGATGATGAACAATGGTGAAGATTAATTGTACAAATATATAAATAAAAATTTTGATGGTGAAAAATGGTGAAGATTAATTGCAAAAATATATAAATGGAAGCTACGAAGATGAACAATGATGAAGATTAATTGAAAAAAAAGATATGAAATTAACAAGTAATAAGATTTAAAAAAATATATAAATGAGAGAACATTAATTGTAAACGTATATAAATGCACTAACCAACGTTTCCAGTAAACAAGTGTAACACCACACATTTAAATAGGACACCACAACGATATGCAGATCATGAAATCCACTTACCACACTATCGGATGTTTTGGGAAAATCTCAAAGAGATAGAGGACAACTAGAGTTCATCTTTCCCAATGTGATCCTGCTTGTTGTAATTAAAATAGCCTTCAATGGCTCGAGTTGCTTGAGTCTAAAATTAGAGTCCAGGAGAGCCAAGGAAGTCCCCACGTTCAAGGGAAAGAGTTCCTTGAATTAATAATATCCTTGTGGAGTTTTCTTGCCCTCTGCTCTCAGCTATCTAATTAATATCTAGGGTATATTAATTAATAACAACGACGAGATAATCCGAATTCGAGGCTTATGAATCTGTTTCGTAACAAAATAGTTTTTACAAAGAAAGAATGGATAGAAAGAATGGAAGATAATAGGGAAACAAAACTCGCTTACACTCAGGAAATAAATGACCGTAGACCCCGAGGTAGACCAAGAAGACGGTGGAGAGATAATATATATACAGACCTACAAGCACTTGGAATCAACGACTGGCAAGAGAAGGTCAACCAGAGAGGCGAATGGAGACGGATTGTATCTGCAGGAAAGAACCTCAATGGCTCGGAACGCTGAAGAAGAAGAAGAAGAAGAAGAAGAAGAAGAAGAAGAGGAAGAAGAAGAAGACGAGATAAACACTCAAGGAATGTTTGTAACATTCTAGAGTGGAAATGACATATCTGTAACATGTTATTAATCAACAAGCTGGGGTTAGGGTTTGGCCATTTTAATCCAAAAATTATCATCCAGTCCAAAGGTATTATGTGTACTCATTAATCTCACAATCATTCACTTGGTTTTGAAATAACCACAAACATAAACCCCAATTCCCCAGATGAACAAATACTATACGTCTATCAGTGGAGTTATAATAAAAATGAGTCTTGATCATGAACTCAAGCTTCTCTACTCCAAGGTTTTTGGAACCCTCTTGTATAAAGATTTTTGTAAATTTAACTACAGTTATTCCACTGTGTGAGTGTCATTCAGGATCAGGCAGGTTGATAGTTGAGTTGATTTCCTCAAGGTGATACCGATTTACCTGGTTTTTGGTGGTTGGATGACCTCTTGCCTGTAAGTTCTTTACAAAAAAAAAAAAAAAAAGGCTTCATCACCACTCCAGTCAGGAGCTCCCATCAAGAGGCATGTCTGTATCTCGATGGATCTAACCCTTACCTGAAATTCCAGCAACACACATATATCTACTGATATCATAAATGCATCTATACGATCATTAGAAATGAAAGAAGGTAAAACCCCCCAAAGAAAAGAAGGGAAATAAATAAAGGGAATTTTGACCCCAGGGAACAATAAACAAAGGGAGAAGAGGGTCTTAGTGTCCCCCAACTGCTATCAATCCCATAGCTGGTTCCTGTCCATTCAATCCGCCACGATAGGGCGCTCAAGGTTTAGACTACCAGATAAGCAGTGTCACCTTCGTCCATGCCTGTCACCCATGGTCTCCAGGTTGAGTAATACCTTGATCGATTCGGAATTTGATAACCATTTTCACCATTCCCTTTTGTACATAATTATTTTTCCTAGTCTTTCCATTTAAAAGAAAATGCCTCACACATTAAGTGTCTTAATTCCTTCACTACATGCAATGCGTATTTACTTATAAACAATATAAGTACATTATGGCATCATCTCCTGTATAACATTCAGGTGCTTTCTTCCCAATCAAATGCTTTGAGGAGGATCATCCTCACTCCTCTTCAACATATAGGTATATGCCTTTACCTTACTCATCCATAAGATTCATCACCATCATACATCAAACACAATTCAGGAAACAAAACAATATAATTGTAACATGAGTGATATAGAATACAGAGTGGCGTCATGCATAGAGGCACCTAAATTATCAATTATTGCATGGGTATCACTATCATTTTCTCCTCTGATAAAATTGGCAGTATGCATCAAATTACCCACTATCAGGTGATTGATTGATTGATTATACACATCCTCGGTATGTCACTTCTCCTCACCAAATCTACAATCATTATACATAAATCATAACTCGACTTCCTTTTCGGCTATAATTAGAATATTGTCTTTCCCTGTTCAAATCAGCGCTGTTTTTCAAATTATGATGATGTAAATTTCATCTTTCTTCTGACTATATGCGCTAATTCCTTCATTTTTAAATTTGAATTTAGTTCTGAAGGTTGGGGTTGTTGGGGCTGTTGCTAACTGGAGGGTAGTGAGGGGAATTAAAAAAGCGATGTGGCGGTTTGCAAGATGTATACCACACACACACACACACACACACACACACAGACACACACACACACACACACAGACACACACACACACGCACGCACGCACGCACAGAGAGAGAGAGAGAGAGAGAGAGAGAGAGAGAGAGAGAGAGAGAGAGAGAGAGAGACTAACAGCAACATGGCTCGAGGTTCAAGTGCCTGGTGAGTACTGTAACAGAAGATGGAGGGCTTTAAAGGGTAATGACATACACCACATGAGTTATCGGCTTTCAGCTGTACTCACTCATCCACAAAACGATCAGACGAGTGAAGGTAAGCGTTAAGCGTGTTGTTTGTATGGCCCGTGGCATACCCGGGATTATGGCGCTAGGCCTATAGTTGTATACCGTGGACACTCCATCTGTGGTGTGCTCGATATCCTATAGTTGTATATCGTGGACACTCCATCTGTGGTGTGCTCGATATCCTATCGTTGTATATCTGTGGACACTCCATCTGTGGTGTGCTCGATATCCTATAGTTGTATATCCGTGGACACTCCATTTGTGGTGTGCTCGATATCCTATAGTTGTATATCCGTGGACACTCCATCTGTGGTGTGCTCGATATCCTATCGTTGTATATCCGTGGACACCCCATCTGTGGTGTGCTCGATATCCTATAGTTGTATATCCGTGGACACTCCATCTGTGGTGTGCTCGATATCCTATCGTTGTATATCTGTGGACACTCCATCTGTGGTGTGCTCGATATCCTATAGTTGTATATCCGTGGACACTCCATTTGTGGTGTGCTCGATATCCTATAGTTGTATATCCGTGGACACTCCATTTGTGGTGTGCTCGATATCCTATAGTTGTATATCCGTGGACACTCCATCTGTGGTGTGCTCGATATCCTATAGTTGTATATCCGTGGACACTCCATCTGTGGTGTGCTCGATATCCTATCGTTGTATATCTGTGGACACCCCATCTGTGGTGTGCTCGATATCCTATAGTTGTATATCCGTGGACACTCCATCTGTGGTGTGCTCGATATCCTATAGTTGTATATCCGTGGACACTCCATTTGTGGTGTGCTCGATATCCTATAGTTGTATATCCGTGGACACTCCATTTGTGGTGTGCTCGATATCCTATAGTTGTATATCCGTGGACACTCCATCTGTGGTGTGCTCGATATCCTATAGTTGTATATCCGTGGACACTCCATCTGTGGTGTGCTCGATATCCTATCGTTGTATATCTGTGGACACCCCATCTGTGGTGTGCTCGATATCCTATAGTTGTATATCCGTGGACACTCCATCTGTGGTGTGCTCGATATCCTATAGTTGTATATCCGTGGACACTCCATTTGTGGTGTGCTCGATATCCTATAGTTGTATATCCGTGGACACTCCATTTGTGGTGTGCTCGATATCCTATAGTTGTATATCCGTGGACACTCCATTTGTGGTGTGCTCGATATCCTATAGTTGTATATCCGTGGACACTCCATCTGTGGTGTGCTCGATATCCTATAGTTGTATATCCGTGGACACTCCATCTGTGGTGTGCTCGATATCCTATAGTTGTATATCCGTGGACACTCCATTTGTGGTGTGCTCGATATCCTATAGTTGTATATCCGTGGACACTCCATCTGTGGTGTGCTCGATATCCTATAGTTGTATATCCGTGGACACTCCATCTGTGGTGTGCTCGATATCCTATAGTTGTATATCCGTGGACACTCCATCTGTGGTGTGCTCGATATCCTATAGTTGTATATCTGTGGACACTCCATCTGTGGTGTGCTCGATATCCTATAGTTGTATATCCGTGGACACTCCATTTGTGGTGTGCTCGATATCCTATAGTTGTATATCCGTGGACACTCCATCTGTGGTGTGCTCGATATCCTATAGTTGTATATCCGTGGACACTCCATCTGTGGTGTGCTCGATATCCTATAGTTGTATATCCGTGGACACTCCATCTGTGGTGTGCTCGATATCCTATAGTTGTATATCCGTGGACACTCCATCTGTGGTGTGCTCGATATCCTATAGTTGTATATCCGTGGACACTCCATTTGTGGTGTGCTCGATATCCTATAGTTGTATATCCGTGGACACTCCATCTGTGGTGTGCTCGATATCCTATAGTTGTATATCCGTGGACACTCCATCTGTGGTGTGCTCGATATCCTATAGTTGTATATCCGTGGACACTCCATCTGTGGTGTGCTCGATATCCTATCGTTGTATATCTGTGGACACCCCATCTGTGGTGTGCTCGATATCCTATAGTTGTATATCCGTGGACACTCCATCTGTGGTGTGCTCGATATCCTATAGTTGTATATCCGTGGACACTCCATTTGTGGTGTGCTCGATATCCTATAGTTGTATATCCGTGGACACTCCATTTGTGGTGTGCTCGATATCCTATAGTTGTATATCCGTGGACACTCCATTTGTGGTGTGCTCGATATCCTATAGTTGTATATCCGTGGACACTCCATCTGTGGTGTGCTCGATATCCTATAGTTGTATATCCGTGGACACTCCATCTGTGGTGTGCTCGATATCCTATAGTTGTATATCCGTGGACACTCCATTTGTGGTGTGCTCGATATCCTATAGTTGTATATCCGTGGACACTCCATCTGTGGTGTGCTCGATATCCTATAGTTGTATATCCGTGGACACTCCATCTGTGGTGTGCTCGATATCCTATAGTTGTATATCCGTGGACACTCCATCTGTGGTGTGCTCGATATCCTATAGTTGTATATCTGTGGACACTCCATCTGTGGTGTGCTCGATATCCTATAGTTGTATATCCGTGGACACTCCATTTGTGGTGTGCTCGATATCCTATAGTTGTATATCCGTGGACACTCCATCTGTGGTGTGCTCGATATCCTATAGTTGTATATCCGTGGACACTCCATCTGTGGTGTGCTCGATATCCTATAGTTGTATATCCGTGGACACTCCATCTGTGGTGTGCTCGATATCCTATAGTTGTATATCCGTGGACACTCCATCTGTGGTGTGCTCGATATCCTATAGTTGTATATCCGTGGACACTCCATCTGTGGTGTGCTCGATATCCTATAGTTGTATATCTGTGGACACTCCATCTGTGGTGTGCTCGATATCCTATAGTTGTATATCCGTGGACACTCCATCTGTGGTGTGCTCGATATCCTATAGTTGTATATCCGTGGACACTCCATCTGTGGCGTGCTCGATATCACGCACTCAGCCTGTAACTTGCCACATCATTTTCTCGTGCCCATTTTATGAGGCTGGGTTGGCCCCACATCCACGTAGACCGAAGAAATAAAGCCAGGCGTCAAAGAGGATCTGAATCCAGGACCGCAGTTCGATAATTGAGAGTGAGAGAACAAAGGGAGACATTATTCACTGCAGCATTCTTCAAAACGGTAGAGGTATTCCCATAATACAAACTTTCAAAGAAATGTGAAGTCCAATCACATACATCACAATCTTCAACTACACCACGATATCCACCTACACCACAATCTTCACATACACTTAAAAAGTCGCTTAAAAGTCGACAGGGTCTACTTCATTGCACCGGGTTTTATCACATATGGCTCAGCGTCTTTCCGCAGTGCGGAAAGCGTCACACAAAGCACGAACTCCGTAGCTCCAGCAACGACCCACCGGAGTCTCCGAAAAAATAAATTCACTCGTGAACCGAAGGACGCTGCCCGGAATCGAACCCACAACCTTCGGAGCCCGAGTCAAACGGCTTCACCACTTCGCCATGGAGCTCCCTTTCACATACAATACAATCTTCACCTATACTATAATCTTCACCTACACTACAATCTTCACTTACTCTACAATCTTCACATGCACAAAAATCTTCACCTACACTACAACCTTCACCTACACTACAATTTTCACTTACACTACGATCTTCAACTACACCACAATCTTCACCTATACTACAACCTTCACCTACACCACAATCTTCACTTACTCTACAATCTTCACATGCACCAAAATCTTCACCCACACTACAACCTTCACCTACACCCACACTACAACCTTCACCTACACTACAATCTTCACTTACACTACGATCTTCAACTACACCACAATCTTCACTTACACTACAACCTTCACCTACACCACAATCTTCACCTAACTACAATCTTCATCTACACCACAATCTTCAACTACACTGCAATCGTCAAGTTCACCTACACTGCAATCTTTACATATACTACAATCTTCACATACACCACAATCTTTACCTACATTAAATCTCACCTATACTACAATCTTCACCTACACTACAATCTTCACTTACACTACGATCTTCACCTACACCACATATTTCACCTACACTACAACCTTCATCTACACCATAATCTTCACCTACACTACAATCTTCACCTATACTACAATATTCACCTACACTACAATCTTCACCTATACTACAATCTTCACCTACATTAAAATCTTCCCCTACACTACAATCTTTACCTTCACTACAATCTCACTTACACCACAATCTTCACCTACATTACAATCTTCACCTACACTACAATCTTCACATACAATACAATCTTGGCCCACTTGGCCGAATGGGTAAAAACGCGTGTTCTTAAACATCCGGCGTGCTGATGCCGAGGTTAGCGGTTCAACCCCTACACCGGACAGCTGGACTAAAATGTTGACCTGTCGTCCTTGACTTGGGGACGTACATTACAAGTACCTCTGAAGTCGGAGTGGGTTCGTCTGAAGGCGAGGGACACTTTTACTAGAGAAAGCTAATCCACACGCAAAATTCAGTCTATCACTACTATAAATAGTGTGCATCGACTTCGCTTTAGTTCAAAGCGAGTGAGCGCAAAAAACTACAATCTTCACCTACACTACAATCTTCACTTACTCTACAATCTTCACATACACCAAAGTCTTCAACTACACTAAACTCTTCACCTGCACTACAATCTTCACATGCACTACAATCTTCACCTACACTACAATCTTCACTTAAACTACAATTTTCACCTACACTACAATCTTCACCTACACCACAATCTTCACCTACACTACAATCGTTACCTACACTACATTCGTCACCTACATCACAATATTCACCTATATTACAATCTTCACCTAGACTACAATCGTCACCTACACTACAATCTCCACCTACACTACAATCTTCAATGGAAACTACAATCTTCATCTAACTACAATCTTCACCTACACTACAATCTTCACCTACACCAAATCACGGTCTGTTAGATGACCTGGAATCCGTACTTTCTTCGCAGAATCGCTTCAGAGATTTCTGAATCTGATCTATCATCTTTTTTCGTTCAGTGTACGAGGATGGTTGTGTTGTAGGATTAGGAAAGTTGTGTCTTTCAGCCGGCCGACATAAGCAACTTCATCACAGTATTTGGCGTCTGAGCTTTCATTCCTAAGTGATTTGGAGCAGAACCGGATGTGTCGGCCTAAAGGCGCAATAAACAGGCACAAGACAATCACATCTGGAAAAAAAACACCCCGGATGAACGCAGAAGAAGAAGAAATAGAAGAAGAAGAAGTATATTCCACTGTCTGAACTTTATGAAGTCACCTGCGTTCGTTTTATCAGCAGGGTAACATCACATCTATTCCACCAAGAAATGTCGCACGCAAAGCAATCGGTCCTCAAGCGAAGACAGAGGCAACGCATATTATTTATCCGCCATGCTAGGAGACAGCAGATGCACAATGCTCTGTTCCTGAACTCACTCAAGGAATCATCACTTCCTGCACAAAGCTGCTTAACCTCGCTTCTGTATATTGGAATTCCTAAATACGTTTAAGGGCTAGTTGCCAGTGTTGCCATCTCCTTTTGATGAAAAAAAGCACCAAAATCGACACCCAAAAAGCAAGAAAAAGCACCAAAAATTTTGGAAAGCACCAAAAACTAAAAGAGCACCAACAGTTTTTATTAGAAATTTAACAAAGTAAAAGAAAAAAAATTTTTTTTTAGCTGCATGTCCTTCACAGGACGTAGCAGTCAACCCCAGCATTTTCGCTGTTCGTGATTCCTGGGCACATTTTACGTTCAGTAGTTTGCCATTGCTTTCTGAACGACCGGCACCGATACCTTTTTCGAAAAAAACGAGCACCGCTGTGTTTCAAACCCGGGTATACGGGCTCACAAACCGCGTTCGCAAGCCCTTAGCCACGGCTACCGGTTTAACAAAGTAGCACATTATAATTAATTATTATCACTGAATATTAGAATGAAGTTTATTCCAGATCTGCCAAATCCCAGTCAGACAACTCCTCTTCAGTTTCTGTAGCTATTTCCTGCTGTGTTTGTTCCTGCGATGATGATGATGATGATGATGATGATGATGATGCTGATTGAAAGAAACGTGTATATGCCTCCTGTGTTCCAATTTTTATCGTAGAATATCCTTTGGTAGTTTATAATCATGACAGCATTTGCCATATATTTTCATTCCATGTCTAATAGTCAAAACAGCTGTCAAACTCTTGATGCTCAGTCTGTTCCGCAATTTTGATTTTTTTTTCTTCTTCTTCTTCTTCTTCTTCTTCTTCTTCTTCTTCTTCTTCTTCTTCTTCTTCTTCTTCTTCTTCTTCTTCTTCTTCTTCTTCTTCTTCTTCTTCTTCTTCTTCGTCTTCGTCTTCTTCTTCTTCTTCTTCTTCTTCTTCTTCTTCTTCTTCTTCTTCTTCTTCTTCTTCTTCTTCTTCTTCTTCTTCTTCTTCTTCTTCTTCTTCTTCTTCTTCTTCTTCTTCGTCTTCTTCTTCTTCTTCTTCTTCTTCTTCTTCTTCTTCTTCTTCTTCTTCTTCTTCTTCTTCTTCTTCTTCTTCTTCTTCTTCTTCTTCTTCTTCTTCTTCTTCTTCTTCTTCTTCTTCTTCTTCTTCTTCTTCTTCTTCTTCTTCTTCTTCTTCTTCTTCTTCTTCTTCTTCTTCTTCTTCTTCTTCTTCTTCTTCTTCTTCTTCTTCTTCTTCTTCTTCTTCTTCTTCTTCTTCTTCTTCTTCTTCTTCTTCTTCTTCTTCTTCTTCTTCTTCTTCTTCTTCTTCGTTCATCCGGATTTTTTTTTTCGAATGTGACTGCGTTGTGCCTGTTTACAGCAGCGCTGTGTTCTTGCGCCGTTAGGCCGACACATCCGACTTCTGCGGGCATTTGTTGACCGGGTTAACCATCCCGGGGGTTTCTTAGGACGTTTTATTCTCACTGTTGTGGTGTTATCCCCCATCCCAGCTGGTCCATATAGAACAGCCAAAGACATCCTGGTCAGCCCTCAAGGGAAGGCAGGGACAGACCATGGGCATTCCCCGCCATCCAAGGAGGCTTCCATACTTGCAGAGCCGATACATAGCGCTCTGGTACTGGGCTCACTCAAGAAATCGTCACGTCCTGCACATGGCTGCTTAGCCTCACTTCCGTATATTGGGCCTTCCGTTCACCATAGGCTGTTCTTCCGGAAACCAGAAGAATGCAGTCTGCAGACGACATCCACACAGTGAGCTTTCGATTCGGACTTTCCACATAATGGATTTGCTAACCAAGCAATATTCCATTTCATGCCTCTGGGTCGCTTTTGTAACCGACATACCTGTGGTATGAAGTGTGGCAGTCTGAATACTTCTTCATACACCTTTAAATGTCAACCTGTATGTAGATAAAGTAAGCTACGGTCAACTTGAGCTTGTTGATATCTCCATAGAGCTTGTCCTCAAATGAAGCAGGTGTGGGCCAAAATATCTTTCTCTGTTCTGCACATATTGGGCAATCCTGAAGCAAATGTTTTGCTGTCATTTTACCAGTTCCACAATTACATTCATCTGTGTCTCCTATCTTTAGTTTGTTGAACAAGTGGTATTTCAGCCTGTTATGTCCTGTGCGGAGTCTGAAGATTGCTACTTGTTCTTTTCGGTCGAGTTTGTAATATGCATCATCCTTCTGGTGGCCTGGATGCTCTGATTCCCATTTGGTTCTATAAGTGCTTTTTATCAATCTCTTTGCCTCATTATTGGTTATGTCTATGTCAGGCTGTGGTAGTCGTCCGCCCTCTTTTGCCAGTCTGTCAGTCTCTTCATTTCCAGGTATACTGCAATGTGATGGGATCCACTGTGTTACAACTTTTTTTGATTTCTGGCATAGACCATGGAGTGCTGCTCTTAGGTCAGTTAGTTCTGTGCTTTTATTGCTCTTCAGTATTGAGACAGCTGACTTTGTATCTGTGAAGATAGCTATTTGCGTATCTTTATTTTCCTCCATCAAGAGCATTTCTGCTGCAGTTTTCAGAGCCGCTACCTCCGCTTTAAAGTTACTTGAAAATTTTCCAGTTGCCACTGAATGTGTTTTTTTCACTCCATTTTTTAAATTTAGGAGAATTCCTCCTCCTCCATTCTCTATTGAATTTTTGGCTGATCCATCTGTATATGCATGGGTCCAATTGCTGCTTGGGTAATGTTCTTTTATGTAGTTTAGGGTTATTTCTCTTCTTTCAGTTTCATGCTGAGTGTTCTTTTTCTCAATACCAGGAATGTTTTCTATCATCTCTGGCAGTTGCTGTTGTCTCCAAGCTGGGAACTTGTGTGCATTGTAAATGGGTTTGACTGTTGATATGTTAAGTATAGGATTTGCCCTAATCTTTCGTTTTGCAGTTTCTACAAAGTTGCTACGCTTCAGTCTTCCCTTTCCAAAACCATTAAACCTTTTATACATAGGGTGGTCTGTCAATCTTCTAAATTTTTCTGCTTGTTGCTGGGCTCTGCTATCTTTTCTGTCCTGCATTGGTTGTAAACAAGTGATCTTTTCTAGTTCATTAATAGGCGTTGTCTTCAGGCTTCCAGTTATGATTCGCATTCCTTGATTTTGGACTCTACTTATTTTGTTGAAGTTTGACTTAGCTGATGTTGCCCAAGCTGCAATGCCATATTCCAGTACTGGCCTCACCCGTCCAGTATATAACTTCTTGAAAACTTTCTCATCTGCTCCCCACGTTGTACCAGCAAGCTTTTTCATGATTGCCATTCTTTGCCTTGCTCTTGTTCGATTTTTCTCAACCTGTGTTTTCCATGTTAAGCGACGATCAAAGGTGACTCCTAGATAGTTTGGATTTTCTTCATGGCGCAATTGTTTTCCATTCAATACCAGCTTATTTTGCTGAGTTTTATTTGAGAGGGAGAACACTGTGCATGTTGTTTTCTCCTCACTTATCTTCCCTAGCCATGATTTTGACCAGTCCTCTAGCGCTAATAGGGCTTGCTGTATTCTGCTGTTAGCTGTACTAATATATTCTTCAGATGTCCATATGGCTAGGTCATCTGCAAAGGATGATGTGTGTACTCTGGCTGGAAAATTTTTCGTGATGTAATTTATATGTGCTAGGAATAATGTTGGTGAAAGAACTCCTCCTTGGGGGACACCTTGCTCCAACAGCATCATTTTGCTGGTTTGTCCTTGTTGTTTTGTCCTGGCAGTTCTGTTCTCAAGGTAGTGGCTGATCCATGTGTACATTTTCCCACAAACATGCATTTTTTGCAGTTTTACTTTCAGTCCTTCCTTCCATACTTTATCAAATGCTTTTTCTAAATCTATGCAGACCGCTAGTGTGTGCTTTTTCTCTTGGAAGGCATCCTATATTTCCTGAGCTATATAGGTTATCTGATATTCAGTTGATCTGTACTTTCTGAATCATGCTTGGTGTGGTGTTAAGAGTTGGTTTTCTTCCAGATGCCATGTTAGCCTGCCATTGATAATGCGTTCCATTAATTTTCCTACACAGCTAAGTAGACTGATAGGTCGATAGCCATTTGGTTCTTCCAGGTCTTTTCCTTTCTTTGGGACTGGTGTTAGTATAGCTTCCTTCCATGCCTGTGGGACTATTCCTCTCTTCCAGCTGTAATTTAGGACTGCTAGTAGTTTCTTTTTTGCCTTAGTGCCTAGTCCTATTAGCATTTCATTTGTGATTCCATCCTTTCCTGGTGATTTCTTCTTTTTTAGGGTATTCATTGCCGGTTCCATTTATTCCATTGTTAGATTTGCCATCATACATTCTGCTGCTGTCTCTGTATTACTATGATGTATCTGTTTGTCTTTGATTGCTTTCTCTTGTTCGGTTGTAATATCAATGTGGTTTGCACTGGCATAGTGTTCCATTAGTGCATTTGCAGCTTTTTCCCCTGTAAGCAAGGCATTTCCTTGTTTAATTGTTATTCGTTTGTTACTAGGTCCTTCATTGTTCATGGCTTTCACTAGTTTCCATAGTTTGTTTCCATCCCTATCAAAATTCAGGTTTTCTGTTTTTTCCCTCCAACAATCTCTTGTTGTTTGATTTACTGTTCTCTTATATTTTGGTGAGATGGCTTTGAGAGAGATGTTCGCTTCAGTTGTTTGTTCTCTCTCTGCTGTCTTCCTGGCATCTTCAACTTTGTCCTCCAAAATTTGTAGTTCAGCAGTCCAGTATGGTTTGTAATTTTTCCTCGCTCCTCTTGGAATAGACTCAGTGGCCGCCTGTATTATTGCTCTGTTTAGACTTTCCACCATTTGCTTCATGTTGCCATATGTGTATTTATGTTTTCACAATACTTGTCTGTTAGTATGGCAAATCTGTCCCAATCTGCTCGTTTGTAATTCCAGCGGGGCAAAGGCTTTTGCTCCTGTGGAACATACTCCATATTCATTACAAGCTTGATTGGTCTGTAGTAACTACCTGCTAATTGGTCAAACACATGGCGAAAGGATGTCTCCTGTGCAGAAAGCTAAGTCTGGAGTAGAAGTGGTAAGCCATCTTCTGGAGTAGAAGCTCGGTGTGTCATCCGCTTTGTTGAGTAGATGGAGATTTGAGTCTATTTCCCAGTCCTCCACTTCATCTCCTCTTTTGTCAGTAGTTGGGTATCCCCATCTTTCTGAACGGCTATTAAAGTCTCCGAAAATAATGCAGTTTGTGTCAGTTATTTTCATGTTTGAGAGTGTAAGGTCCTTATCTGCTGGGCTATACAGAATGTAAATTCTTATTTTCACGTCCTTTATCATTATATCAACACCTATAATTTCCGTTTGGTTGTCAGAGATCACAGATACTTCGCTGCAAGGTATTGTATGTCGTGTAAGTATTAGAACTCCTCCTTTGTGTCCTTCGCGGTCGAAACGTGTGGCCTGATATCCTCTGACTGAGAATTTGTGATTGGCGTTGAGGTGTGTCTCTTGAATGCATGCCACATCTATTATATCTTTATGAAGACGATTTGTTAGGGAGACTTTCTTGTTATAAACTCCTTTGGCATTCGGTATGTTGAGTGTCCGGGGTGTTTGGTCAATAGCTCTTAACCTACTCCTCTGTGCCTTGACTCTACAGCACAGGGGAAGGTGACCACCAGTAGTCATGGGTGGACCTCCTCGAGGCACGGGGCCCGGCACTATTACCGCCTGATGGGACTTCGCGGGATTAACACCATAAAGATTAATTTTAATTTGTGACATCATGAATTACGTTACGTTGCACTGCTTTGTCAAGCCTGTGGCTCAGTACATCCGATTTCGACAAGCATTTGTTCGGGGTGCTTTCCCTAGTCTTTGACTTCCCTCAGTCTACCTACAAGGCATCAGGTTTGTGTGTCTCTTCGTCTGGTCCCTCTCCCTTGACCTGTCCGACATGGGTGACCCTACCAGTAGCTGTGCTAAAGTCGGCATGGCTCTTGGGGTCATGGGAACGAGCAAGCCCCTCTACCTCGTCACGGTGGACACACGGCAGAGGGGTAGTTTGATTTTATAACTCCCATCTGACTGAAAATACGCTCGTCGTTCGCATTAGAATGAAGTAAATGAGCACAGATAAAGCTAAATCTGTAAGATCTTGGAAAGGATTTTCACCGGTGGCAACCCTGTATGAGGTTATTTCTGCCCAAAGTCCAAGTGTTTCAGAGGTCTGTGTCCACTGCATATGATGAAATTTTCTCCACTAGAAATGGATGCGGGCGAGAGTAGCTGCATCTTCTACAAACATTTTAGCAAGATCCAATATACAGGGCTTCATTGGCTGTAGACATTCACTTCCACTAAGACATGACATGGACTGCAACACTCGAACGTTATCCGGCAAACGTAAACGCAGCTGTGTCAACAGCTCTATTAAAAACTGGATGTACCTTCCACGAATTTCTTTATCAACAGGAAACTTGTAGCCTGCTATTTCTTTCTCAAACTCATAATCTAGATTGGGATTAGGATCTAAATAATCTTGAATATCATCACTTTTTGTTATCCCCCCCCCCCCCCCCCAGGAATAGCAATCTTTGAGCTGATAGAATCAGTGAGTTGGACAAGATCGCTGAGTGGGTTTGTTGGATCCTGTATATCAACTTCTAATTTCTTATTCATACTTTGAACTTCTCCGAGAATATGCTTGAGAAATATGAGAACACATAGTTTTTCATGTCGCTAAACATAGAATGTAGAAGTTCTGCTGTATAACAGCGCCCGTTGAGTCTTGCTATATCAAAATGAGTTCCGAGCTCGACCCACTGCTGCAACATTCTGACAATGGCAGATTGAATAGACATCCATCGTCTCTGGCTTAATTGAACAACCTTCAGTGGATGGTGTCCATAATTTATTGAAGCAAAAAGCTCCCTGTACTTTTCTTGACGAAGACTTGAGTGAGAAAACCAGTCATATGTTTCTCTAATCATGAACTCTATGTTCCTGGTCAAACAAGCAGCTGCAGCCTGAGACACTGCCAGCTGAAGGGAATGACGTACACACCTAATTAGTACCAGACGAGGAACTTCGGATTTTAATTTTGTATACACTCCATTGTTTACACCTGTCATGACAGATGCATTGTCAGTGCCGAGTGCAATCTGTCTTTGCAACTCAAGTCCATTCTTGTTTAAACAATCTTTTAACGCATTGCATATTGCCTGCGCGTTGCAGTCACTCACTTCAACTAAGTCTAAGTAAGTAACAACAAACTGCTTTCTTGTCTCTGAATAGTACCTAATAGCTACTCCAAGTAGCTTAGTTTCAGAAATGTCATTGCTCTCATCATTCAATAAGCTGTATTTACTTTTGCCAATATCAGCTATCAAGTCTGTTGTGAAATATGGTGCAAGTACATTTGAAATAACTGCTCTGTACTTAGTTCTTATAAGCTTAAAGTTCTTGCAACCTTTGCTGTCACCAAAGTGTACCTTGCAGAGTTCACTTAAACTTTTAACAACGCGCAGCGAACAATGGCCAGCTATGAACAAAGACATGCATCCTTCTGTTTTTTTGACATCATCTTTCAGTTTGTCAAATACAATTGTTGTTTGTCTTTGTGTACTGAATGGTTGTTCGGCTTTCTGATGTTTCGTTGTATTCTTGTGCCTTTCAATACCTGGCTGCCATTGAACATTTGCAGTATTTGCAAAAACACTTAGTATTATCCCCCTTCTACTTTTAACAACCATTTTTGAAATCTCGAGCCACTGTTCTCTGAAATGTTTCGAATATTTTTTGCTCATGGTGAAACAAAAATAAGCGTAAATAAAAGGATAATGTAGACACCACAAAATTATGAAATCGATTACAAGCTAATATGTTGACGTTTGGACTTGTCTTGTCTGCAAGATGGCGTTCGCTTTTAGCTAAATCGTATTAAAGGGAGTTAAATTAGTTGAATATTGCGCAGTAACGTACTAAGACTGTTTTACTCCCTCGCTTCAGTTCAAATTCGGCTTTTTAGTGTTCCCAAAATGATTTTAAAGTAATTCCCCCCCCCCCCCCCCTTCCCACAAAAAAAAAAAACAACAACAAAACAACAACACAAAAAGCACAGCCCTTTTTAAAAAAAATTTGAGATTTGCGTTAAATCGCGATCAATGCGTTAAAAGATTGTTTAAACAAGAATGGACTTGAGTTGCAAAGACAGATTGCACTCGGCACTGACAATGCATCTGTCATGACACAACCCTTTAAAAACATTTTTTTTTTTTTTGTGAAGCACCAAATTCGCGCTGCCGCGCCAATGCAACATTTTGCCACCAAATGACTTTAAAAAGCACCAAATTTGGTGCGAAAAGCGTCAAAATGGCAACACTGCTAGTTGCATGCAGCTACTAATTCTACAAGTCTGAGTCGATCTTCAGAGTGTCTTCTTCTGCTTCCCCTCCTTCTTCTTTTTCATATTCTTCTTTTAGTTGTTCTTTTTTCTTGCTGCTGCTGCTGCTGCTGCTGTTGTTGTTGTTGTCGTCGTCGTCGTCCTCCTCCTCCTTCTTCTTCTTCTTCTTCTTCTTCTTCTTCTTCTTCTTCTTCTTCTTCTTCTTCTTCTTCTTCTTCTTCTTCTTCTTCTTCTTCTTCTTCTTCTTCTTCTTCTTCTTCTTCTTCTTCTTTCATTTCCTTGAAATTTATTGTCTATATCTGCAATGTTATCACTTGTATAAACTTCACTCAATGATCCATAACGTTTATCCCCATTGTTGTTTCTCTAGGCCAGAAGATTTGTCTAGAGATGTCGTTTTTGGGCAGTCTTAGAGAATGTGACCTGCTGTCTGAGGCATATGGCTATCTTGCCAACTTGAAGTGTGTATAAATGAGGTGCACAGCTGCTGATTACTTGCTGTGGCTGTTCGATAGCATTTGAAAACGTTGAGAAGTTAATTAACGGCTTCTTCATGATGCATGTCAAATTACATTAGTGATTGTTAATCATTGCTGCCATCTGCAGTTGAAATAGCTGACAGCACTTGAAATCTCAGCTTATTTAAGCTTATGACTGTCGGCGTAGTTGTTGAAGTAGCCTTGGTGATTTCTCCAGCTGCCACGACTTAACTACGTGTCAGTATCTTATAACTTTATATCTCTGACCTATTAATAACAATCTTGTATATTTTAAGAAGGTGTTATGTTTCTAAAAAGGTAACAAAACAGTAAGTGTGTGTTTTAACGTTCTTATACTCTGTTTTCAATATTTCTGCCAAAGTATTATTCATTTATTCATGTCATAAGATATATTACTTTGCAGTATGCACCAGGCGAGATTCAGGGAAATATGCCAGACAATAAATCGTGTAATATATTTTTTGTGGCTCCTGTGTTAAAAAAAATATCTTAAAATAAAATATACAAAGCTAGAGCTACATACCCAACACGACTCATAGAATGAAGAGAGGTCCTTTACTATATATATATATATATATATATATATATATATATATATATATATATATATATATATATATATATATATATATATATATATAAAATGTCAATTCATGTAACACACACAATGCTTACAGTTGAAGATGACACCATGTCAAATAGTACGTGTAAATCATGTGACGTGTTAAGCCTTCACATACATTCTGCCGCATGATGGGACAGGTTCTCCCATTCCTCCCCAAGTCATTATGAACATTCTCTTGTAATTTCCGAGCTAAGACGGCTTTAACTGAATCACCAGCAACTTTTTAAAAAACACACCCTCTGCTGAGATTGCTAAGTGACTTGCATATCCTTTTACAGGATACTGCAGTCAACCCCAGCATTCGTGGCAAACTACAAGGCGTAAAATTGACTAGCACGGATCCCCCCCCCCCCCCCTCTACCCGTTTTCTGGGTCCCGTCATAGCTTTCTGTGACTATTATATTACATACATATGTAGTACGGTGTTACGTAAATATTTCACACACACTCACCCACACACATCACACACACACACATCACACACACACACATCACACACACACATCCACACACACACACACACACACACACACACACACACTACTTACATATGCGAAACAGAGAAGCAGTGAAACACATACCCAGTTAGATAGACATAATAATAAATAATGAATTAGCAAATCAATTTTTTATGTCTTCATTATTCAAATTCATTGGGGAAGAGCACTTTTGTGTTAATATTATTAGGTCATCTACTGCCTATAGCACCTTGCTGTGTAGAATGGCGATTCGGGGCGGGCGGGGGGGGGGGGGGGGTGGCTTCTTGAGCCTAAGGAATCGAGCCACCTGGTTAGTGCAGTCGCCGCGAACTGTGCTGGTTAGGTTTTTTTTTTAAATTCGTGTGTGTGTGTATGCCTCCGACAGAAAAAAAACACCCACACCTTACCGAAAACATTCATAATTCGAAAGTGGGTACGGGGATATGGATTAAATGGATAAAAAGAAAGGGGAGGTCTTAAGAAAGCGTCGGCTGGATCCATAGAAAACATTACAGAAAATAGCAACACCGGTAAAACTAATAACAACAGTAGACACAACAACAATAACAACATCATCAACAACAACAAGAATAAAAATAACAACAGCAGTACATTCTCGTAGAGAACAACATAAAACACTTGACAACTCGACCCATGTAGGAACACTACAAGAAAAAAGAAAACATAAAACACATGACAACTCGATGTTGACCGACCACCAAAAAGAGGAACGCACGGGATGGTGATTGAACCACTTGCTGCGTTACAGAGTGGAGGGTGATGCATTTCTCTTCCGTATAGTGGCAGGCGATGAATCATGGTGTCACTACTGTGAGCCGAGCAGCAAAAGAGGGAAAATGCAGTGGAAGCATGCTGGATCACCAAAAGCCAAAAAATTTACAGGTTACAGGTTTCCGCTGATAAGGGTGTGTTGAGCGCATTTTTTGACCATAATGGGCTATTGTTGGCCGACTTTAAAGAACCTGGTGTCAGCATCAACTCTACACACTACTTGCAAACCTAGACAAGCTGCAAAAAACCATCAAGAATAAATGACCCGGCATGCTTTCTCGCGGTGTGATTTTGTTCCACGATAATGCTCGTCCGCATGTCACAAAGATTGTGCAGGAAGCATTAGCAAGGAAAAAGTGGGACATTCTGAAACATCCAGCCTATAGTCCTGATTTGTCACCATGTGATTTTCATTTGTTCGGACCTCTAAACAAAACTCTCAAGTGGCAACGATTTCACACAGATGCAGGCGTAATGAACGTGGTAAACACTTGGTTCAGTAAGCAAACCAAAATCCTTTTTTTTTTTTTTTGCGGACGGCATTTGCCGCCTAAATAAGCAATGGGATGCTTGCCTCAATGCTTACGACGACTTCTTCTGACCAACCCATGTTGCATAATTCATTCAGAAGGATGCTTTGTTTAATTCTACCACACTTGTTAATGTTTCTTTCATGCTTTTGTAATAAAGCCTTGGAACGGGTTTCAAATGAACGCCCCTAATACTTGACAACAGTAGGTACACCACAAGAAAAAGGAAAACATAAAACACTTGACAACAAAACCCATGTGGGTACAACACAAGCAAAAGGAAAGCATGAAACACTTGACAACTCGACTCATGTAGGTACAACGCAAGAAAAAGGAAAACATGAAACACTTGACAACTCGACTTATGTAGGTACAACTCAAGAAAAATGAAAACATTAAACACTTGACAACTCGACTCATGCGGGTACAACACAAGAAAAAAGAAAACATGAAAGAACAATGGATGCAGCAAGAAGTAGCACTACACAGTGTTACAGTTCTGTGGTGGTTTCGATGGCAGGCGTGGAGGGAGGGCTAACTGATGATTAATCTTCTTAAGCTACTTCCCGTATCTGCCATGAGCTTAAATATTGCCAAAATGTTGTCATTGCATTATAATACAACATATTGATACCATATCAGCGACTTGTTAGCCGTAACTGTGACACATCCCTACTTCCCATTGTCCGTCTTTCAGTTTTGTTTGGTCGAAACTACTTCTTGTTTGGCGCAGAACTGTTTAAGGTCGTCGGCCTTTTGGCTAAGACCAAGTGTACTATCTGCGCTTGATCTTGCCAGGGCCACTTGCGAGGGCGGTCATCTGAATGACACACGGGGGGGGGGGGGCTGATGGGGCGACTCTGGCCCCTGGGGGAACCGCGAGCCCCTATTTAAATATAAATAAATAAATAAAGTCTTCGTGTTTTGTATAACGGGATATCCTGTACCTGGCTGTTACGCCAGCTGGCTCTTTGCCGGTTTGAGCGAACCTCATGCAAGACTCCTGACATATGTTCTATCTCCCCCCCCCCCCCCCCCGCCCCCCTGTACACCAAGAATAAATATCCGCCATAGGCCTGAACCGAACTATCAAAGGATCTAGCAGTTAGTGGACCCGGAGAGATGTGGGGACCAGAAACCCCAAAGTGTCAACATTTCTGGCAATTATCAGCCCACTTCCCAATCATGGGTAAATGATATCCATCTTCTTCTTCTTCTTCTTCAGCTTTCCGAGCCATTGAGGTTCTTTGCTGCAAATACAATCCGTCTCCATTCGTCTGTCTGGTGGACCTTCTCTTGCCAGTCGTTGATTCCAAGTGCTTGTAGGTCTGTACATGTATTATCTCTCCACCGTCTTCTTGGTCTACCTCGGGGTCTACGGTCATTTATTTCCTGAGTGTAAGCGAGTTTTGTTTCCCTATTATCTTCCATTCTTTCTATATGCCCCAGCCATTGTAGTCTATTAGCCTTCATGATACCAGTGATTAGCGGGGACTTAAACAGATCATAAATGTCTTTGTTACTTCTTCTTTTCCACTCTCCACTTTGTGTATCCCTAATGGGTCCAAAGATGCGTCTTAAAATTTTGTTCTCAAAGGTTTGTAACAAGGCTTCGTCTCCTTTCGTTGTACTCCAGGTTTCAGAGCCATACAGCACAACTGGTCTGATCAGTGTTTTGTATATTGTGATTTTGGTGTTACGAGATAGCGCCTTTGATTTTAGTAGATGTTGTAGTGCATAGTATATCTTATTTCCAGAGTTGATTCTAGTTTGTATTTCTTCCCTTATGATGTTGGAGCAGTTGAAGATTGTACCCAGGTATTTGTATGTTTCCGTTCTTTTAATGGTCATATTATCTATTTGTTCATCTAACAAATAAAAATGTCATAAGAAATGGAAATACGGCGCTCACCGAAAGAGTGTCCTGTTAAATTATAAATGGCTGCTATGAAGAAATAGCTTAGCGAACGTATAGATTTGACACAATTTTAGGCAAGACCTAACTGTCCCATAATTTTTGCATTGAATATCCCTTACTGTCCCTACTAGTGATAACTTTTATTGTCCCTGCTAGTGAGTAACTTTTACTGCCCCAGTTATTGTTGTAACTCTTAGTGTCCCAGTTATTCCTCTAACTCTTTGTGTTGAAGTTATTGCTGTAACTCTTAGTGTTAAAGTTATTGTTGTAACACTTAGTGTTAAAGTTATTGCTGTAACTCTTAGTGTCCCAGTTATTCCTATAACTCTTTGTGTTGAAGTTATTGCTGTAACTCTTAGTGTTAAAGTTATTGTTGTAACTCTTAGTGTTAAAGTTATTGCTGTACCTCTGTAGCATGATGTCTTCAGACGTTCGCATCCCCAGTCCATTTACATTTCTCAATACTTAGTAGTTAACCACAGTAAGCCGTCTTGATACCCTAACTAAAAATAGAATCGTAGATTCTAGATCGAGAGAGGGTAGATGAATGGTGGGGACTCAATTTGATTGGGTAACCCTTGGGCTGGTAACGCTCCTTAATACATAATTAGCCCGCCAGTCGAAGTCTTGATTCCATCCCGTAAGGACGTGTTCAAGATGCAGTGGTAAAATTTGCCCGAAAGCATTCTTTAAGATGTGGTCATCTGCACATCAGGTACCTAAATCATTTAATATGTTATGTGTAAACCTGATGAAGTGAGAGAGAGAGACGAATGGCCGAGTATTTTCTTGAGAAAATGTAAAAAGAAGACAGGAATTCGTTGTACAGTGACTCTAAAACTGCTGCTCAAAACCTGTCATGTCTACCGCAGTGAAACATTCTTACCATGTCTATTGTCTGTCTGATTTGATGATTTGCATATGCTTATGACTGTAAACCACGCTCAATGCATATTGCAAAACCTTTGTGCGCTCTGAACATTCGTTGAGTGCCTATCATGACCATTCTTAACCAAACTGTACATCGCTCTTGAGAGTTACCTTTGGCAGTTATGTTTCAGAATGTGTGATGCTATATACTGCATGTAATTTCTCCCTTATAATGGCTGAGAATGTTTGAGTGAATGAGATGGTAATTATATAATTAACTTCTCATATTTGTAAAAGTAAAGACACTTATTATATCCATGTTTGCAGGACTGCATTGCACTGTAGAAATTAACCTAGTGTCTGTCAGATGAATACATGGGAAGGCTCATGCTATTTGTCAGGGAAAATTCATGTTTTCTTTCATTATGTGTATTCCACATGTGAAAGCATTTCTAGTGCATGATTTCTGCCATACAATGCCTACTTCTTGGTGCTTAATCACACTGTCTGTTCTCATGGTACACCGGTCCCTGTGATCTACTCATTGTGAGAATTTACAAGATAATTGTGTGAAGCTGCCTCTGATTAGGAGTATGTGCCTATGACTTCACGGTTTTGGGGATGAACCTGGGGAAAGGATATCACCCCAAACCCCCAAATAAAATTGCACTTCATCATCAGTGAGAGGCGGGTGTTCGAATATCACACTCCCCTTTCCCCTCCCATTCCTCTCTGAATCTGTGATAGTACTGTATAACTGTGACAATGGTTCAATAGATGTAAAACACATGTTGTGCCTTTGTTTATTAACAGAGAATGAGGAAGATGGGGGAGGCCTTTCAATTACCAGGACAACTCCAGGGAAGTCCTGAGCTCTAGTCTTCAACTCCAGCTGAAAAATAAGACTCCATAAAGTACCACATGAACAACAGGTTGCAAATGGTCAGCCTGAATCCACTAATTCTGGCCTATACAGATGGCACTGAAGAAAAAGTCTTTATCCAAAGCCTAAAGCAGGGATACTCTCCAATTTTGTAAATGTTCCAGGCTATATCTTCAAGAGAAATTCAAGAAGAAACCTTGGGAGGAGAGATCACCTGGTCTTCAGCATGTCACTACTGGCTAAGAGTGGACATCAATGTGTACTTGGAGATTACCATCAATCAATCAATCATGTGCCATGCCGGAAAGCGTGGGCGGTCATGATTCGCCATTTCACTCGATCACCAGAGTCGTGGATCAGCTCAGTGTTCCTGTCTCGTCCATGCCATGTGGCCAAGCCATCCAGGTATTTTCCTCTCGGTCTTCCTCTTGGTCTGTTCCCCTCGATCTTGCCAGCTGTCACCAAGTTCTCCAGTCCATTTCTTCTCATAACATGTCCAAAAAATTTTGACTGTCTACGTCTAATTTCTCTAATCAATCTACGATTTTCATTTGTCTCTTGTAGTACTTGGTCATTGGTTTTTCTATCTGTCCATGGTATTCTTTGCATTTTCCTCAGAAACCACATTTCTGCAGCCATCAGATGTTTTTCAGCTTGACTGCACATTGTCCAAGTTTCACATCCATACAAAAGAACAGGCTCTATGTATCCCCTCAACACTCTTTTTCTCGTTTCAATTGACATCAATTTATTGGTCAGAATGTTTTTCATCTTGCTAAAGGCTACTTTCGCAATGGCGATTCTTGTTCTAATCTCTTCAAGGCATCTGCCATCAGATGTTATGACTGTTCCGAGATAATTGAACCGATTCACTTGTTGAAGAATATTCCCATTTACTTGTATATTACATTGTGGTACTTCGTTCTTCCTAGTGACGACCATAACCTGTGTCTTCCTACAATTTAATTCCAACCCCAGCTGCTCACTGTGTACAACCACAGCGTCTACTAATTGTTGCAGATCCTGTGCATTGTCTGCAATCAATACTGTATCATCTGCATATCTAATGTTATTTATGTTTCGTCCTCCAATGCTGATTCCATTTAGGTCTTCTACATTTCTGAAAATATTTTCACTGTATAAGGAAAAAAGATCTGGAGACATTACACATCCCTGCCTAACACCTCTCTTAATAGGTTGGTATTGTCCTACTTCATTATCAATTCTTATGGCAGCTTGTTGTTTCCAATATATGTTTTTTATAAGTCTAATGTCTTTCCCATCAATTTGTAGATCTGCAAGCATATCCACAATGTTGACATGTCTTACTCTATCAAAAGCCTTTGTGTAGTCAATAAAGCAAAGATGTATATCCTTGTTTACTTCTAAAGCACGTTCAATAACTGTTCGCAGCATATACACAGCATTTACTGTACCCTTTCCTTCTACAAAACCACATTGTTCTTCCCCTATTTCAGGTTGTATTTTCTTCCTCACTCTTTGCATGATAATTCGTAACAAAATCTTTGTGATGTGACTCATTATACTAATTGTTCTATGTTGATCACATTCTAAGGTTCCTGATTTCTTTGGGATTGCAATAAATACAGAATTACATAATTCAGAAGGTATATCTCCAGTATCATATAATGTGTTCAGCAGTCTAGTGACTTGCTCTAGTCCAAATTCTTCTAAAGCTTTAATCATTTCTGTTGTGATGTTATCTGCACCGGGGGCCTTGCCAGCTTTCATATGCTTAAGAACATTTTGAACCTCCATCTTTAAAATTGCTGGTCCTTCATTATTAAATCTAATAGCATACTGTTCCTCTCTGTTATCATTATACAGGTCTTTCACATAATCTGTCCATACATGTAGAATCTGATCTTTTTCTATTATGATTTTGCCATCTTTAGTTCTTAGACAGCCTGTTGATGTACTTGTTCTTTTATTAGTAAGTTCCTGAATCCTTTTGTGCACTAATTTGGTATTTTGACTGTTGTGTTGTTTTTCAATTTCTAAGCACTTTTCCTCAAGCCATGATTCTTTTGCCTTCCTACATAATATTCTGACTTGTCTGTGAATTTCTTCATATTTGGCAGGATTATTTTTGTTGAGTCTTCTTGTTTCCATTAAGTGTAAAATTTCCTCAGTCATCCATTTCTTACGACCCACCTTCTTTAATTTTGGAATAGTTGTTTCTGCAGCCATATTGATTGAATTCTTTAACATTTCCCATTGATCATCCACATCCTGGAATAGGATCTCTAGATCAGACAATATTTCAAATCTGTTCTGTACTTCTATGTTGAATTTGTTTTGTATTTCCTTGTCATTACTCAATGTACACAAATCATATTTAGTGTTCCCTGTTGTATACTTGACTTTCTTCAACTTTATCCTCAATGTTCCTGTGAGTAATCTGTGGTCACTATAACAGTCAGCACTGGGAACTGTTTTTGCTACTGTTAGGGCGTTTCTAAATCTTCTGCTAATGAGAATGTAGTCAATCTGGTTTCTAATCCTGCTATCAGGACTCCTCCAGGTCCATAATCTTCTAGGGTGTTGCTTGAACCAGGTGTTTCCTACAATCATTTCCTGTTCTTTTGCCCACTCTACTAGTCTGTATCCTCTTTCATTTCTCTCTCCTAAACCATAGTTTCCTACTGTGTATCTATCCCCTTGATTTCCTACTTTTGCATTGAAGTCCCCTATTATAATGTTTATTTCTGAATTTTTACATTTCTTTAAGGCAGACTCTATGTCATTATAAAATTCCTCTACACTATCTTCACTGGACTCTCCTGTTGGGGCATATACTTGAATAATATTTATGTTAAAAGGTCTGCCACTCAATTTAACTAGTAGTACTCTGTCCGACACGGCCCAATATCCCTGAACAGACGTTGATGTTTTCCGGTCCAAAACTATTGCCACTCCCCCATGCCGATCCTCACCTCCAGAATAAATAATCTTAAAATCTTTATGTATCTTGATGCCTGCTCCTGTCCATCTCGTTTCGCACATACCTAATATATTAATTTTTTCTCTTTGAATTTCTTGTGTTATGTTCTCTAATTTTCCGTCGTTGTTTAGCGTCCTAACGTTCCATGTTCCTAATTTTAATGTCTCTGTCCTTGTCTTGCGATGATCAGTCTTTAAGCGAATCATAATAAACTAGGCAATTTCAAAGAGGTAGTTTGCCGTTGCTTTCCTCTATGGCAGTGACCATACTGGCCGGATGACCGCAATCAGTGTCTCTCGAAAGAGAGAAAGCTTGCCGTCGCGAAACTCGAGACCATAACCAACAAATATCTGTCGGCTGCCCTCATAATTTCATCCACCACCTGCCTTCCGTGGCTTCTTTTGAACACTTCCAATTAACGAACACGAAATAACATCACATAATCCAAAGGAAAAACACTATCCACACGAATTTCACGGGAATTTCCATAAGGAATCCACAGAAAAACACTGAACAGCTTCTCCCCCAAGACAGCGAGTCATCGCGTCTCCATTACACCGGAAGATTACCATACCTCTCCTCAAAACCATATCTTGAGGAGTATTCCAGCTTAATATTGGCTGAAAGGCTAATGGAGAAGAAGTATAATAAATAGAGCAAATTCTCAAAATGGATTAGTGATAATTAAGTGTGGTGATTCAGTTACATCAGAACCTGTTGTGGGAGATAGACTGGCAGAGAAGAATGATGGGACATAATAGTTTTTAGATCTTCATCTACTGAAAAGTAAAACTAATCCCAAATTATCAACTTTGCGAACAGTCTACTCACCGTTCGGAAGGACATGTTTGTCACTTGCTTCGAACTAGTCAAAGTAGGGAATAGCCTGAACTGGAAAAACATTATGGGGAAAGCTGAAACCTGAGACATTCCCAACACCTTCATTGGTGCTAAAAGACGGTACACGGATCAGTATAGCAGTGTCTCCCTATACTTGTGCCCGGCTATAGGTTTATCATGTGTTTTCCTCATTTGACGGTTGGAAAAGTGATAGCATGATTAAAGTGTTGTGGTGTAGGATAACCTATGGTGTAGAGATGTGAAGGAGGAGGGTGTATTTAGATTAATGTTTCTGTGGGGATATTGAGTGAGGTGTTTGGGTTTTCATAGATAATGTCACTATAATTTGCATATAAACTTATATTTGAGATGTAAATTGTTGGCAGAATATGAAGCCTGAGTCTTCACTTGACCTCCTCAAACATTAATAAAAGATTAGTAGTAAGAGAACAGTTTTTGAGATACATGTCTCTGTGATTGTCTTGTACATTGTTGAGAAAGAAATATCCAACTGGTGTCAAGCATCTTCATGGTGACTGTTACTCTTTCTGTTGTGGTTGGTTACAGAGATTGTGAAAGTCTGTGTGGTTGTTGTCAAGTATCTTCCATGATGTATGACTTGTCTAACCTGTTGGTGTGATCATTCTTTGTGAATGTTTGTCCAACTGTTGTCAAGATCTTCTCATGTTGTCTTGTTCAACCAGTGTAAAATACAGTTGTTGTTGTTTATGTTCACTACAATGGTACAATTGTCAATGTGATCATTTGTCCAAGTGTCTTGTGTCACTTGAAATAAGTAATGAGATCAAAAATGAGGTTGGCGATCAGAGCACAGTCAGCTGGAAGATGAGAGAACTGCTTTCATTGGTTACTGTGGCTAACTGCCAAGATCTCTCTCTCTATATATATATATGGCCTAGAAGAGAAATCATCTATAAATAATTCTGTGTAGAACTTAACCTGTGTCTAATTTCTCACAGTGGGGGTACTCGATAAGCCAAAATTCTGAATGGTTTCTCTACAAGGGTTATGCGAGAATAAATATCAATACCTCTAGACAACACTTGCTGTTACTAACCTGTATCTTTTATAGAGAGATATACTTTATAGAACTTCACTCATTGGAACTTCTGTAATTCTCTATAAACCCACAAAAAAACCTCACATGTTGTGGGCCCGTATCCGCGATTGAACCCCGGGAACACCCCTAAAGGAGATCACATGTTGTGGACCTGTATCCGCGACTGGACCCTGGGAATAACCTGCTAAAGGGGATCACATATTGTGGACTAATATAGGCAATTAGAACCCCGGGAACACCCCTCAAGGTAATCACATATTGAGTGCTCTATGCACTAATTGAACCCTGGGAATACCTTTTATGGGATTCACATAACGAGGTCTGACGACTCGGGATGTAAACTATGGGTATGCCTTGTCTGGGACTCCTGTGGGGGAATATCTATGTTTGTATTAGAATCAGGGAGTAACCTCTCGCAAAATTAAACCTATTGCTTAGAGTTTTATGATGTGGTTAATGGATCTCGTCACATAAATGTGGACAAAAGGTCCAGATGTTTAAACCCACAAGTAAATCTCGGGTGGTGGTTGTTTCATTAATGGTGGTAATATTGCATGTATCACTGTTCACAAATGTCACATTGTACAATGTAGTTGAACAAAAATGTTAATTATCTTATGGGTCAACATGTTTGATATACCCATGATAATGTTGTGGTTCAGGATGGGCTGATGTAATGGACTGTCAATAATGTTGTGTAATTTTGTGCATACTGTGTTCACTATGAGTATCAAAGGTACCTGAGAACCAGAAGACACAAATTATTTTTAAATAACATAGACAGCTAATTTCAGGATAAATTTGATTTTTCTTGAGATAAATTAAGACACTTTATCCAGGGAATTAATAGGGGGCCTACTCAATTTTCTAACTTATTGGCTAGCATGGGAGAAAGGGGAATTAGTGTATTTACATTTTAATATCACTGCATCACATCATATAATGGGTACTTAGTTCCTCAGTCCCCATAACATGTTGGCAACACTGAGAGCAGAGAGTGTGAACCCTGATGGAAAACTTGGGCAACCATTAAGACACCTCACTGGCAATCTCTCTCAGTATAGTCAGTATTCGTACCGGCTATAGTCCAGTGTCGATTCGACATCTGGGTTTATTCTTCAGTTGTGTGACCCTGTCAGTGGCCCTGATCAAGCTACTGCGCGTGAGCACAATTGAATCTCCAGGAGAAAACATCCTTATCAACTCAGTCACTTGCCATTCTTGAATTAATGGTATTATTAAGCGTACTTGATACGTAATGGACGAGATGAAAGGAAGATTCTACCTGATGTCATGGGCGGTCATATAGACACCCACCACAGTCTGGTGTCTATAAGACATTAGTCTATTGTTCGATGGTGTGATCTCTGGTGTACTAGGATCCACGTCACCAGGAGTGAACTCATTGAATCTCCAGGAAGGCCATCAAAATAACTGGACCCCTGGCCATTCATATGGCAATGGAGAGCGTACGCAAAGTATGTGTCTGGGAAACGATGGATAACCAACCTGATGTCATTGGCGTATCATACGACTAGGAGCATAACGTGGACAACCTGAAAAATTTCATGAAGAGATAAAACAGGATCCGTCTCCGACGTCGGCGTCAATTCATCCTCAGTTGAGAAAGCATTTCTGCCTGGAAAATGGTGGAGATTAAAGGGCGGACAAAGTTAGTGTAACTAATGTCTTTCTCCTTTTTCATTCTCAATTGGGAAGACCTTTCTGCCTGGAAAAATGGTAGGAATGTAGCTCAGTTCTAGACAAGAGCAAAGTCTGTGATGGAATGGACTAATAAGGATTACTGTTCTTAAACAGTTAACTCTTATATGGTAGAGACCACTGCAACTCCAGCAGTTGAAACTCTATACACAATGTCTGCGAAAGTGGACTAACGAAAGATCAGTTTCAAACAGCTGACTACTTTCAAGATAAAGATCTCTGCAAGTTCAGCAGTCGACTCTTTATATAATAAGAACCATGCATTATGCAGGGGAATCTTATATTATTACTGAGATGCGAGGTATATTCACAAGACCTGGCCAGGCCTATCCTCAAAGTCAGTAAAATTGGCTTCCAAATTTCCAGTCAATATTGGTAACTAAGAAGCTAACCCATATAATCACACCCCTTCAAACGTGGCTGTGATAATGACGAACTTCTCTGTGTTGAGAGGATTCGCCCAATTCGCCATATGTAAACGTTTTGCTCATGTGGGAGAGAAAGAAAGGATACTCCAGCCACTCAAAAGCATTTAGCTCAAGCATGGCTGAAGACAACTAGTTGGAATTCTATATTAGTTGTAGTAGATGTCACAGTCTGGCTGCATCTACAAATTCAGTTGCTACGTTAGAAAATAGAGCAACTAAGGAGAGAAAATGCTGTCACTTCTCACAACAAATCAAAATAGAGGCCTAACGGAATGAGGAAATCTCAGCCAATAAGTGCACCTCTAAATCTATGGTAAGACTACAGAAATAAGTCAAGGAAATATAATGGGAAATTGCTACCATCTGCAAACACAAGAGGCTTATTGGAAAGGTAGACCCTGTGTCCAACGCTAACCAAATCTGCACTTAGTAGATTTTAGTCTTAAGTTCTGCAGCGGCTGCTATACAGTTCACCCGGAAGTGATTGTCTTTGCTCCGGTGATGATCAAAAATTTTAACCCAGTTCCAAATACCAAGATTACTGTTGGAGAAAGTGTTCAGTTAAATACACTCTCACAGGATTATCATTCTCCAGAGGCGAAGGGAAGAATGAAGTTCTGATAAAGACAAATGAGTGAGAGACATATGGAATTATACCACTCTCATCAGACATATAGAAGTTGGCTTAATTGCAAAGCATTACTTCTCATAATGAATCTCAATGGTCTATTCATGCTTTGAAAGTGTGTGACTCTGAGAGATCATTCATCATGGACAGGAAAAATAGCATGGAGATTGACTGTGGAGCATTGTCAGAAATGAGTTGGAGAGCAGTTCACTGATAAGTGTGGTCATAACTCTTCATACTTCAAGTGACTAAATGGAACTTCATGCAGGACTAACTTCATGGTCTTTGCAGATGCCACCAAATTCATGACTGATGGATGAATATTGGAGCAGATTTTTTTTTTAAAGGAAAAGTCAATTGGTTCCATATGCACAGCTCTTGTTGGAGTAATGGGAGATGAGTAAATGATGACACCACTTAAAGGATCTGGGAACTGTGAACGCCTGACCTATCAGTCATTGTATCAATGACAGTTTTTATGGGGAGGCTATGTAGCATGATGTCTTCAGACGTTCGCATCCCCAGTCCATTTACATTTCTCAATACTTAGTAGTTAACCACAGTAAGCCGTCTTGATACCCTAACTAAAAATAGAATCGTAGATTCTAGATCGAGAGAGGGTAGATGAATGGTGGGGACTCAATTTGATTGGGTAACCCTTGGGCTGGTAACGCTCCTTAATACATAATTAGCCCGCCAGTCGAAGTCTTGATTCCATCCCGTAAGGACGTGTTCAAGATGCAGTGGTAAAATTTGCCCGAAAGCATTCTTTAAGATGTGGTCATCTGCACATCAGGTACCTAAATCATTTAATATGTTATGTGTAAACCTGATGAAGTGAGAGAGAGAGAGACGAATGGCCGAGTATTTTCTTGAGAAAATGTAAAAAGAAGACAGGAATTCGTTGTACAGTGACTCTAAAACTGCTGCTCAAAACCTGTCATGTCTACCGCAGTGAAACATTCTTACCATGTCTATTGTCTGTCTGATTTGATGATTTGCATATGCTTATGACTGTAAACCACGCTCAATGCATATTGCAAAACCTTTGTGCGCTCTGAACATTCGTTGAGTGCCTATCATGACCATTCTTAACCAAACTGTACATCGCTCTTGAGAGTTACCTTTGGCAGTTATGTTTCAGAATGTGTGATGCTATATACTGCATGTAATTTCTCCCTTATAATGGCTGAGAATGTTTGAGTGAATGAGATGGTAATTATATAATTAACTTCTCATATTTGTAAAAGTAAAGACACTTATTATATCCATGTTTGCAGGACTGCATTGCACTGTAGAAATTAACCTAGTGTCTGTCAGATGAATACATGGGAAGGCTCATGCTATTTGTCAGGGAAAATTCATGTTTTCTTTCATTATGTGTATTCCACATGTGAAAGCATTTCTAGTGCATGATTTCTGCCATACAATGCCTACTTCTTGGTGCTTAATCACACTGTCTGTTCTCATGGTACACCGGTCCCTGTGATCTACTCATTGTGAGAATTTACAAGATAATTGTGTGAAGCTGCCTCTGATTAGGAGTATGTGCCTATGACTTCACGGTTTTGGGGATGAACCTGGGGAAAGGATATCACCCCAAACCCCCAAATAAAATTGCACTTCATCATCAGTGAGAGGCGGGTGTTCGAATATCACACTCCCCTTTCCCCTCCCATTCCTCTCTGAATCTGTGATAGTACTGTATAACTGTGACAATGGTTCAATAGATGTAAAACACATGTTGTGCCTTTGTTTATTAACAGAGAATGAGGAAGATGGGGGAGGCCTTTCAATTACCAGGACAACTCCAGGGAAGTCCTGAGCTCTAGTCTTCAACTCCAGCTGAAAAATAAGACTCCATAAAGTACCACATGAACAACAGGTTGCAAATGGTCAGCCTGAATCCACTAATTCTGGCCTATACAGATGGCACTGAAGAAAAAGTCTTTATCCAAAGCCTAAAACAGGGATACTCTCCAATTTTGTAAATGTTCCAGGCTATATCTTCAAGAGAAATTCAAGAAGAAACCTTGGGAGGAGAGATCACCTGGTCTTCAGCATGTCACTACTGGCTAAGAGTGGACATCAATGTGTACTTGGAGATTATCATACCTCTCCTCAAAACCATATCTTGAGGAGTATTCCAGCTTAATATTGGCTGAAAGGCTAATGGAGAAGAAGTATAATAAATAGAGCAAATTCTCAAAATGGATTAGTGATAATTAAGTGTGGTGATTCAGTTACATCAGAACCTGTTGTGGGAGATAGACTGGCAGAGAAGAATGATGGGACATAATAGTTTTTAGATCTTCATCTACTGAAAAGTAAAACTAATCCCAAATTATCAACTTTGCGAACAGTCTACTCACCCTTCGGAAGGACATGTTTGTCACTTGCTTCGAACTAGTCAAAGTAGGGAATAGCCTGAACTGGAAAAACATTATGGGGAAAGCTGAAACCTGAGACATTCCCAACACCTTCATTGGTGCTAAAAGACGGTACACGGATCAGTATAGCAGTGTCTCCCTATACTTGTGCCCGGCTATAGGTTTATCATGTGTTTTCCTCATTTGACGGTTGGAAAAGTGATAGCATGATTAAAGTGTTGTGGTGTAGGATAACCTATGGTGTAGAGATGTGAAGGAGGAGGGTGTATTTAGATTAATGTTTCTGTGGGGATATTGAGTGAGGTGTTTGGGTTTTCATAGATAATGTCACTATAATTTGCATATAAACTTATATTTGAGATGTAAATTGTTGGCAGAATATGAAGCCTGAGTCTTCACTTGACCTCCTCAAACATTAATAAAAGATTAGTAGTAAGAGAACAGTTTTTGAGATACATGTCTCTGTGATTGTCTTGTACATTGTTGAGAAAGAAATGTCCAACTGGTGTCAAGCATCTTCATGGTGACTGTTACTCTTTCTGTTGTGGTTGGTTACAGAGATTGTGAAAGTCTGTGTGGTTGTTGTCAAGTATCTTCCATGATGTATGACTTGTCTAACCTGTTGGTGTGATCATTCTTTGTGAATGTTTGTCCAACTGTTGTCAAGATCTTCTCATGTTGTCTTGTTCAACCAGTGTAAAATACAGTTGTTGTTGTTTATGTTCACTACAATGGTACAATTGTCAATGTGATCATTTGTCCAAGTGTCTTGTGTCACTTGAAATAAGTAATGAGATCAAAAATGAGGTTGGCGATCAGAGCACAGTCAGCTGGAAGATGAGAGAACTGCTTTCATTGGTTACTGTGGCTAACTGCCAAGATCTCTCTCTATATATATATATGGCCTAGAAGAGAAATCATCTATAAATAATTCTGTGTAGAACTTAACTTGTGTCTAATTTCTCACAGTGGGGGTACTCGATGAGCCAAAATTCTGAATGGTTTCTCTACAAGGGTTATGCGAGAATAAATATCAATACCTCTAGACAACACTTGCTGTTACTAACCTGTATCTTTTATAGAGAGATATACTTTATAGAACTTCACTCATTGGAACTTCTGTAATTCTCTATAAACCCACAAAAAAAACCTCACATGTTGTGGGCCCGTATCCGCGATTGAACCCCGGGAACACCCCTAAAGGAGATCACATGTTGTGGACCTGTATCCGCGACTGGACCCTGGGAATAACCTGCTAAAGGGGATCACATATTGTGGACTAATATAGGCAATTAGAACCCCGGGAACACCCCTCAAGGTAATCACATATTGAGTGCTCTATGCACTAATTGAACCCTGGGAATACCTTTTATGGGATTCACATAACGAGGTCTGACGACTCGGGATGTAAACTATGGGTATGCCTTGTCTGGGACTCCTGTGGGGGAATATCTATGTTTGTATTAGAATCAGGGAGTAACCTCTCGCAAAATTAAACCTATTGCTTAGAGTTTTATGATGTGGTTAATGGATCTCGTCACATAAATGTGGACAAAAGGTCCAGATGTTTAAACCCACAAGTAAATCTCGGGTGGTGGTTGTTTCATTAATGGTGGTAATATTGCATGTATCACTGTTCACAAATGTCACATTGTACAATGTAGTTGAACAAAAATGTTAATTATCTTATGGGTCAACATGTTTGATATACCCATGATAATGTTGTGGTTCAAGATGGGCTGATGTAATGGACTGTCAATAATGTTGTGTAATTTTGTGCATACTGTGTTCACTATGAGTATCAAAGGTACCTGAGAACCAGAAGACACAAATTATTTTTAAATAACATAGACAGCTAATTTCAGGATAAATTTGATTTTTCTTGAGATAAATTAAGACACTTTATCCAGGGAATTAATAGGGGGCCTACTCCATTTTCTAACTTATTGGCTAGCATGGGAGAAAGGGGAATTAGTGTATTTACATTTTAATATCACTGCATCACATCATATAATGGGTACTTAATTCCTCAGTCCCCATAACATGTTGGCAACACTGAGAGCAGAGAGTGTGAACCCTGATGGAAAACTTGGGCAACCATTAAGACACCTCACTGGCAATCTCTCTCAGTATAGTCAGTATTCGTACCGGCTATAGTCCAGTGTCGATTCGACATCTGGGTTTATTCTTCAGTTGTGTGACCCTGTCAGTGGCCCTGATCAAGCTACTGCGCGTGAGCACAATTGAATCTCTAGGAGAAAACATTCTTATCAACTCAGTCACTTGCCATTCTTGAATTAATGGTATTATTAAGCGTACTTGATACGTAATGGACGAGATGAAAGGAAGATTCTACCTGATGTCATGGGCGGTCATATAGACACCGACCACAGTCTGGTGTCTATAAGACATTAGTCTATTGTTCGATGGTGTGATCTCTGGTGTACTAGGATCCACGTCACCAGGAGTGAACTCATTGAATCTCCAGGAAGGCCATCAAAATAACTGGACCCCTGGCCATTCATATGGCAATGGAGAGCGTACGCAAAGTATGTGTCTGGGAAACGATGGATAACCAACCTGATGTCATTGGCGTATCATACGACTAGGAGCATAACGTGGACAACCTGAAAAATTTCATGAAGAGATAAAACAGGATCCGTCTCCGACGTCGGCGTCAATTCATCCTCAGTTGAGAAAGCATTTCTGCCTGGAAAATGGTGGAGATTAAAGGGCGGACAAAGTTAGTGTAACTAATGTCTTTCTCCTTTTTCATTCTCAATTGGGAAGACCTTTCTGCCTGGAAAAATGGTAGGAATGTAGCTCAGTTCTAGACAAGAGCAAAGTCTGTGATGGAATGGACTAATAAGGATTACTGTTCTTAAACAGTTAACTCTTATATGGTAGAGACCACTGCAACTCCAGCAGTTGAAACTCTATACACAATGTCTGCGAAAGTGGACTAACGAAAGATCAGTTTCAATCAGCTGACTACTTTCAAGATAAAGATCTCTGCAAGTTCAGCAGTCGACTCTTTATATAATAAGAACCATGCATTATGCAGGGGAATCTTATATTATTACTGAGATGCGAGGTATATTCACAAGACCTGGCTAGGCCTATCCTCAAAGTCAGTAAAATTGGCTTCCAAATTTCCAGTCAATATTGGTAACTAAGAAGCTAACCCATATAATCACACCCCTTCAAAGGTGGCTGTGATAATGACGAACTTCTCTGTGTTGAGAGGATTCGCCCAATTCGCCATATGTAAACGTTTTGCTCATGTGGGAGAGAAAGAAAGGATACTCCAGCCACTCAAAAGCATTTAGCTCAAGCATGGCTGAAGACAACTAGTTGGAATTCTATATTAGTTGTAGTAGATGTCACAGTCTGGCTGCATCTACAAATTCAGTTGCTACGTTAGAAAATAGAGCAACTAAGGAGAGAAAATGCTGTCACTTCTCACAACAAATCAAAATAGAGGCCTAACGGAATGAGGAAATCTCAGCCAATAAGTGCACCTCTAAATCTATGGTAAGACTACAGAAATAAGTCAAGGAAATATAATGGGAAATTGCTACCATCTGCAAACACAAGAGGCTTATTGGAAAGGTAGACCCTGTGTCCAACGCTAACCAAATCTGCACTTAGTAGATTTTAGTCTTAAGTTCTGCAGCGGCTGCTATACAGTTCACCCGGAAGTGATTGTCTTTGCTCCGGTGATGATCAAAAATTTTAACCCAGTTCCAAATACCAAGATTACTGTTGGAGAAAGTATTCAGTTAAATACACTCTCACAGGATTATCATTCTCCAGAGGCGAAGGGAAGAATGAAGTTCTGATAAAGACAAATGAGTGAGAGACATATGGAATTATACCACTCTCATCAGACGTATAGAAGTTGGCTTAATTGCAAAGCATTACTTCTCATAATGAATCTCAATGGTCTATTCATGCTTTGAAAGTGTGTGACTCTGAGAGATCATTCATCATGGACAGGAAAAATAGCATGGAGATTGACTGTGGAGCATTGTCAGAAATGAGTTGGAGAGCAGTTCACTGATAAGTGTGGTCATAACTCTTCATACTTCCAGTGACTAAATGGAACTTCATGCAGGACTAACTTCATGGTCTTTGCAGATGCCACCAAATTCATGACTGATGGATGAATATTGGAGCAGATTTTTTTTTAAAGGAAAAGTCAATTGGTTCCATATGCACAGCTCTTGTTGGAGTAATGGGAGATGAGTAAATGATGACACCACTTAAAGGATCTGGGAACTGTGAACGCCTGACCTATCAGTCATTGTATCAATGACAGTTTTTATGGGGAGGCTATGTAGCATGATGTCTTCAGACGTTCGCATCCCCAGTCCATTTACATTTCTCAATACTTAGTAGTTAACCACAGTAAGCCGTCTTGATACCCTAACTAAAAATAGAATCGTAGATTCTAGATCGAGAGAGGGTAGATGAATGGTGGGGACTCAATTTGATTGGGTAACCCTTGGGCTGGTAACGCTCCTTAATACATAATTAGCCCGCCAGTCGAAGCCTTGATTCCATCCCGTAAGGACGTGTTCAAGATGCAGTGGTAAAATTTGCCCGAAAGCATTCTTTAAGATGTGGTCATCTGCACATCAGGTACCTAAATCATTTAATATGTTATGTGTAAACCTGATGAAGTGAGAGAGAGACGAATGGCCGAGTATTTTCTTGAGAAAATGTAAAAAGAAGACAGGAATTCGTTGTACAGTGACTCTAAAACTGCTGCTCAAAACCTGTCATGTCTACCGCAGTGAAACATTGTTACCATGTCTATAGTCTGTCTGATTTGATGATTTGCATATGCTTATGACTGTAAACCACGCTCAATGCATATTGCAAAACCTTTGTGCGCTCTGAACATTCGTTGAGTGCCTATCATGACCATTCTTAACCAAACTGTACATCGCTCTTGAGAGTTACCTTTGGCAGTTATGTTTCAGAATGTGTGATGCTATATACTGCATGTAATTTCTCCCTTATAATGGCTGAGAATGTTTGAGTGAATGAGATGGTAATTATATAATTAACTTCTCATATTTGTAAAAGTAAAGACACTTATTATATCCATGTTTGCAGGACTGCATTGCACTGTAGAAATTAACCTAGTGTCTGTCAGATGAATACATGGGAAGGCTCATGCTATTTGTCAGGGAAAATTCATGTTTTCTTTCATTATGTGTATTCCACATGTGAAAGCATTTCTAGTGCATGATTTCTGCCATACAATGCCTACTTCTTGGTGCTTAATCACACTGTCTGTTCTCATGGTACACCGGTCCCTGTGATCTACTCATTGTGAGAATTTACAAGATAATTGTGTGAAGCTGCCTCTGATTAGGAGTATGTGCCTATGACTTCACGGTTTTGGGGATGAACCTGGGGAAAGGATATCACCCCAAACCCCCAAATAAAATTGCACTTCATCATCAGTGAGAGGCGGGTGTTCGAATATCACACTCCCCTTTCCCCTCCCATTCCTCTCTGAATCTGTGATAGTACTGTATAACTGTGACAATGGTTCAATAGATGTAAAACACATGTTGTGCCTTTGTTTATTAACAGAGAATGAGGAAGATGGGGGAGGCCTTTCAATTACCAGGACAACTCCAGGGAAGTCCTGAGCTCTAGTCTTCAACTCCAGCTGAAAAATAAGACTCCATAAAGTACCACATGAACAACAGGTTGCAAATGGTCAGCCTGAATCCACTAATTCTGGCCTATACAGATGGCACTGAAGAAAAAGTCTTTATCCAAAGCCTAAAACAGGGATACTCTCCAATTTTGTAAATGTTCCAGGCTATATCTTCAAGAGAAATTCAAGAAGAAACCTTGGGAGGAGAGATCACCTGGTCTTCAGCATGTCACTACTGGCTAAGAGTGGACATCAATGTGTACTTGGAGATTACCATACCTCTCCTCAAAACCATATCTTGAGGAGTATTCCAGCTTAATATTGGCTGAAAGGCTAATGGAGAAGAAGTATAATAAATAGAGCAAATTCTCAAAATGGATTAGTGATAATTAAGTGTGGTGATTCAGTTACATCAGAACCTGTTGTGGGAGATAGACTGGCAGAGAAGAATGATGGGACATAATAGTTTTTAGATCTTCATCTACTGAAAAGTAAAACTAATCCCAAATTATCAACTTTGCGAACAGTCTACTCACCGTTCAGAAGGACATGTTTGTCACTTGCTTCGAACTAGTCAAAGTAGGGAATAGCCTGAACTGGAAAAACATTATGGGGAAAGCTGAAACCTGAGACATTCCCAACACCTTCATTGGTGCTAAAAGACGGTACACGGATCAGTATAGCAGTGTCTCCCTATACTTGTGCCCGGCTATAGGTTTATCATGTGTTTTCCTCATTTGACGGTTGGAAAAGTGATAGCATGATTAAAGTGTTGTGGTGTAGGATAACCTATGGTGTAGAGATGTGAAGGAGGAGGGTGTATTTAGATTAATGTTTCTGTGGGGATATTGAGTGAGGTGTTTGGGTTTTCATAGATAATGTCACTATAATTTGCATATAAACTTATATTTGAGATGTAAATTGTTGGCAGAATATGAAGCCTGAGTCTTCACTTGACCTCCTCAAACATTAATAAAAGATTAGTAGTAAGAGAACAGTTTTTGAGATACATGTCTCTGTGATTGTCTTGTACATTGTTGAGAAAGAAATGTCCAACTGGTGTCAAGCATCTTCATGGTGACTGTTACTCTTTCTGTTGTGGTTGGTTACAGAGATTGTGAAGTCTGTGTGGTTGTTGTCAAGTATCTTCCATGATGTATGACTTGTCTAACCTGTTGGTGTGATCATTCTTTGTGAATGTTTGTCCAACTGTTGTCAAGATCTTCTCATGTTGTCTTGTTCAACCAGTGTAAAATACAGTTGTTGTTGTTTATGTTCACTACAATGGTACAATTGTCAATGTGATCATTTGTCCAAGTGTCTTGTGTCACTTGAAATAAGTAATGAGATCAAAAATGAGGTTGGCGATCAGAGCACAGTCAGCTGGAAGATGAGAGAACTGCTTTCATTGGTTACTGTGGCTAACTGCCAAGATCTCTCTCTCTATATATATATGGCCTAGAAGAGAAATCATCTATAAATAATTCTGTGTAGAACTTAACTTGTGTCTAATTTCTCACAGTGGGGGTACTCGATGAGCCAAAATTCTGAATGGTTTCTCTACAAGGGTTATGCGAGAATAAATATCAATACCTCTAGACAACACTTGCTGTTACTAACCTGTATCTTTTATAGAGAGATATACTTTATAGAACTTCACTCATTGGAACTTCTGTAATTCTCTATAAACCCACAAAAAAAACCTCACATGTTGTGGGCCCGTATCCGCGATTGAACCCCGGGAACACCCCTAAAGGAGATCACATGTTGTGGACCTGTATCCGCGACTGGACCCTGGGAATAACCTGCTAAAGGGGATCACATATTGTGGACTAATATAGGCAATTAGAACCCCGGGAACACCCCTCAAGGTAATCACATATTGAGTGCTCTATGCACTAATTGAACCCTGGGAATACCTTTTATGGGATTCACATAACGAGGTCTGACGACTCGGGATGTAAACTATGGGTATGCCTTGTCTGGGACTCCTGTGGGGGAATATCTATGTTTGTATTAGAATCAGGGAGTAACCTCTCGCAAAATTAAACCTATTGCTTAGAGTTTTATGATGTGGTTAATGGATCTCGTCACATAAATGTGGACAAAAGGTCCAGATGTTTAAACCCACAAGTAAATCTCGGGTGGTGGTTGTTTCATTAATGGTGGTAATATTGCATGTATCACTGTTCACAAATGTCACATTGTACAATGTAGTTGAACAAAAATGTTAATTATCTTATGGGTCAACATGTTTGATATACCCATGATAATGTTGTGGTTCAAGATGGGCTGATGTAATGGACTGTCAATAATGTTGTGTAATTTTGTGCATACTGTGTTCACTATGAGTATCAAAGGTACCTGAGAACCAGAAGACACAAATTATTTTTAAATAACATAGACAGCTAATTTCAGGATAAATTTGATTTTTCTTGAGATAAATTAAGACACTTTATCCAGGGAATTAATAGGGGGCCTACTCCATTTTCTAACTTATTGGCTAGCATGGGAGAAAGGGGAATTAGTGTATTTACATTTTAATATCACTGCATCACATCATATAATGGGTACTTAATTCCTCAGTCCCCATAACATGTTGGCAACACTGAGAGCAGAGAGTGTGAACCCTGATGGAAAACTTGGGCAACCATTAAGACACCTCACTGGCAATCTCTCTCAGTATAGTCAGTATTCGTACCGGCTATAGTCCAGTGTCGATTCGACATCTGGGTTTATTCTTCAGTTGTGTGACCCTGTCAGTGGCCCTGATCAAGCTACTGCGCGTGAGCACAATTGAATCTCCAGGAGAAAACATCCTTATCAACTCAGTCACTTGCCATTCTTGAATTAATGGTATTATTAAGCGTACTTGATACGTAATGGACGAGATGAAAGGAAGATTCTACCTGATGTCATGGGCGGTCATATAGACACCGACCACAGTCTGGTGTCTATAAGACATTAGTCTATTGTTCGATGGTGTGATCTCTGGTGTACTAGGATCCACGTCACCAGGAGTGAACTCATTGAATCTCCAGGAAGGCCATCAAAATAACTGGACCCCTGGCCATTCATATGGCAATGGAGAGCGTACGCAAAGTATGTGTCTGGGAAACGATGGATAACCAACCTGATGTCATTGGCGTATCATACGACTAGGAGCATAACGTGGACAACCTGTAAAATTTCATGAAGAGATAAAACAGGATCCGTCTCCGACGTCGGCGTCAATTCATCCTCAGTTGAGAAAGCATTTCTGCCTGGAAAATGGTGGAGATTAAAGGGCGGACAAAGTTAGTGTAACTAATGTCTTTCTCCTTTTTCATTCTCAATTGGGAAGACCTTTCTGCCTGGAAAAATGGTAGGAATGTAGCTCAGTTCTAGACAAGAGCAAAGTCTGTGATGGAATGGACTAATAAGGATTACTGTTCTTAAACAGTTAACTCTTATATGGTAGAGACCACTGCAACTCCAGCAGTTGAAACTCTATACACAATGTCTGCGAAAGTGGACTAACGAAAGATCAGTTTCAATCAGCTGACTACTTTCAAGATAAAGATCTCTGCAAGTTCAGCAGTCGACTCTTTATATAATAAGAACCATGCATTATGCAGGGGAATCTTATATTATTACTGAGATGCGAGGTATATTCACAAGACCTGGCCAGGCCTATCCTCAAAGTCAGTAAAATTGGCTTCCAAATTTCCAGTCAATATTCGTAACTAAGAAGCTAACCCATATAATCACACCCCTTCAAAGGTGGCTGTGATAATGACGAACTTCTCTGTGTTGAGAGGATTCGCCCAATTCGCCATATGTAAACGTTTTGCTCATGTGGGAGAGAAAGAAAGGATACTCCAGCCACTCAAAAGCATTTAGCTCAAGCATGGCTGAAGACAACTAGTTGGAATTCTATATTAGTTGTAGTAGATGTCACAGTCTGGCTGCATCTACAAATTCAGTTGCTACGTTAGAAAATAGAGCAACTAAGGAGAGAAAATGCTGTCACTTCTCACAACAAATCAAAATAGAGGCCTAACGGAATGAGGAAATCTCAGCCAATAAGTGCACCTCTAAATCTATGGTAAGACTACAGAAATAAGTCAAGGAAATATAATGGGAAATTGCTACCATCTGCAAACACAAGAGGCTTATTGGAAAGGTAGACCCTGTGTCCAACGCTAACCAAATCTGCACTTAGTAGATTTTAGTCTTAAGTTCTGCAGCGGCTGCTATACAGTTCACCCGGAAGTGATTGTCTTTGCTCCGGTGATGATCAAAAATTTTAACCCAGTTCCAAATACCAAGATTACTGTTGGAGAAAGTGTTCAGTTAAATACACTCTCACAGGATTATCATTCTCCAGAGGCGAAGGGAAGAATGAAGTTCTGATAAAGACAAATGAGTGAGAGACATATGGAATTATACCACTCTCATCAGACGTATAGAAGTTGGCTTAATTGCAAAGCATTACTTCTCATAATGAATCTCAATGGTCTATTCATGCTTTGAAAGTGTGTGACTCTGAGAGATCATTCATCATGGACAGGAAAAATAGCATGGAGATTGACTGTGGAGCATTGTCAGAAATGAGTTGGAGAGCAGTTCACTGATAAGTGTGGTCATAACTCTTCATACTTCCAGTGACTAAATGGAACTTCATGCAGGACTAACTTCATGGTCTTTGCAGATGCCACCAAATTCATGACTGATGGATGAATATTGGAGCAGATTTTTTTTTAAAGGAAAAGTCAATTGGTTCCATATGCACAGCTCTTGTTGGAGTAATGGGAGATGAGTAAATGATGACACCACTTAAAGGATCTGGGAACTGTGAACGCCTGACCTATCAGTCATTGTATCAATGACAGTTTTTATGGGGAGGCTATGTAGCATGATGTCTTCAGACGTTCGCATCCCCAGTCCATTTACATTTCTCAATACTTAGTAGTTAACCACAGTAAGCCGTCTTGATACCCTAACTAAAAATAGAATCGTAGATTCTAGATCGAGAGAGGGTAGATGAATGGTGGGGACTCAATTTGATTGGGTAACCCTTGGGCTGGTAACGCTCCTTAATACATAATTAGCCCGCCAGTCGAAGCCTTGATTCCATCCCGTAAGGACGTGTTCAAGATGCAGTGGTAAAATTTGCCCGAAAGCATTCTTTAAGATGTGGTCATCTGCACATCAGGTACCTAAATCATTTAATATGTTATGTGTAAACCTGATGAAGTGAGAGAGAGAGACGAATGGCCGAGTATTTTCTTGAGAAAATGTAAAAAGAAGACAGGAATTCGTTGTACAGTGACTCTAAAACTGCTGCTCAAAACCTGTCATGTCTACCGCAGTGAAACATTGTTACCATGTCTATAGTCTGTCTGATTTGATGATTTGCATATGCTTATGACTGTAAACCACGCTCAATGCATATTGCAAAACCTTTGTGCGCTCTGAACATTCGTTGAGTGCCTATCATGACCATTCTTAACCAAACTGTACATCGCTCTTGAGAGTTACCTTTGGCAGTTATGTTTCAGAATGTGTGATGCTATATACTGCATGTAATTTCTCCCTTATAATGGCTGAGAATGTTTGAGTGAATGAGATGGTAATTATATAATTAACTTCTCATATTTGTAAAAGTAAAGACACTTATTATATCCATGTTTGCAGGACTGCATTGCACTGTAGAAATTAACCTAGTGTCTGTCAGATGAATACATGGGAAGGCTCATGCTATTTGTCAGGGAAAATTCATGTTTTCTTTCATTATGTGTATTCCACATGTGAAAGCATTTCTAGTGCATGATTTCTGCCATACAATGCCTACTTCTTGGTGCTTAATCACACTGTCTGTTCTCATGGTACACCGGTCCCTGTGATCTACTCATTGTGAGAATTTACAAGATAATTGTGTGAAGCTGCCTCTGATTAGGAGTATGTGCCTATGACTTCACGGTTTTGGGGATGAACCTGGGGAAAGGATATCACCCCAAACCCCCAAATAAAATTGCACTTCATCATCAGTGAGAGGCGGGTGTTCGAATATCACACTCCCCTTTCCCCTCCCATTCCTCTCTGAATCTGTGATAGTACTGTATAACTGTGACAATGGTTCAATAGATGTAAAACACATGTTGTGCCTTTGTTTATTAACAGAGAATGAGGAAGATGGGGGAGGCCTTTCAATTACCAGGACAACTCCAGGGAAGTCCTGAGCTCTAGTCTTCAACTCCAGCTGAAAAATAAGACTCCATAAAGTACCACATGAACAACAGGTTGCAAATGGTCAGCCTGAATCCACTAATTCTGGCCTATACAGATGGCACTGAAGAAAAAGTCTTTATCCAAAGCCTAAAACAGGGATACTCTCCAATTTTGTAAATGTTCCAGGCTATATCTTCAAGAAAAATTCAAGAAGAAACCTTGGGAGGAGAGATCACCTGGTCTTCAGCATGTCACTACTGGCTAAGAGTGGACATCAATGTGTACTTGGAGATTACCATACCTCTCCTCAAAACCATATCTTGAGGAGTATTCCAGCTTAATATTGGCTGAAAGGCTAATGGAGAAGAAGTATAATAAATAGAGCAAATTCTCAAAATGGATTAGTGATAATTAAGTGTGGTGATTCAGTTACATCAGAACCTGTTGTGGGAGATAGACTGGCAGAGAAGAATGATGGGACATAATAGTTTTTAGATCTTCATCTACTGAAAAGTAAAACTAATCCCAAATTATCAACTTTGCGAACAGTCTACTCACCCTTCGGAAGGACATGTTTGTCACTTGCTTCGAACTAGTCAAAGTAGGGAATAGCCTGAACTGGAAAAACATTATGGGGAAAGCTGAAACCTGAGACATTCCCAACACCTTCATTGGTGCTAAAAGACGGTACACGGATCAGTATAGCAGTGTCTCCCTATACTTGTGCCCGGCTATAGGTTTATCATGTGTTTTCCTCATTTGACGGTTGGAAAAGTGATAGCATGATTAAAGTGTTGTGGTGTAGGATAACCTATGGTGTAGAGATGTGAAGGAGGAGGGTGTATTTAGATTAATGTTTCTGTGGGGATATTGAGTGAGGTGTTTGGGTTTTCATAGATAATGTCACTATAATTTGCATATAAACTTATATTTGAGATGTAAATTGTTGGCAGAATATGAAGCCTGAGTCTTCACTTGACCTCCTCAAACATTAATAAAAGATTAGTAGTAAGAGAACAGTTTTTGAGATACATGTCTCTGTGATTGTCTTGTACATTGTTGAGAAAGAAATGTCCAACTGGTGTCAAGCATCTTCATGGTGACTGTTACTCTTTCTGTTGTGGTTGGTTACAGAGATTGTGAAAGTCTGTGTGGTTGTTGTCAAGTATCTTCCATGATGTATGACTTGTCTAACCTGTTGGTGTGATCATTCTTTGTGAATGTTTGTCCAACTGTTGTCAAGATCTTCTCATGTTGTCTTGTTCAACCAGTGTAAAATACAGTTGTTGTTGTTTATGTTCACTACAATGGTACAATTGTCAATGTGATCATTTGTCCAAGTGTCTTGTGTCACTTGAAATAAGTAATGAGATCAAAAATGAGGTTGGCGATCAGAGCACAGTCAGCTGGAAGATGAGAGAACTGCTTTCATTGGTTACTGTGGCTAACTGCCAAGATCTCTCTCTATATATATATATATGGCCTAGAAGAGAAATCATCTATAAATAATTCTGTGTAGAACTTAACTCTTTCGCTACCGTGATCCCATCTGTTGACACGATGTATTTCCTGATATGGCAGTCCGCCATTTTAGTGCCACAAAATGATCAGTGGTTTATTTCACATATTTCTGCTCCGTTTCGGAATTTTAAGTTACAGTAAACTAAAAAGTCGTACAGCCGAAAGATCTCTACGCCATCTTGATGCGGTCAATCATTTTCTAATATTGGATTCTTGTGAATTTTCAGTTTTAAGGTAGTGTTAATTTGTTTTTTCACAATGGAAACGCCCACCAGTTTGCGTCCACGTAGTATGACTTGAGATCAAGCTAGATTATTGTTTATAACTGTTTTAAACAATAGTGATTCCCTTATCAGTGAATATTTAGAAAGAATTTTTAGTTGTGTCTAAAGTTTTAGCACGTGGTGATAAAGAAAAACCAGTGAATGTTCGTCAACAGCTGAGTGTTTGACAACGAAGCACGAATGGCTGAAGTTTACGTCTGTCATTATTGCTATGGGACTTGATCCAAGACCATGTATCAAAGACTACTGGTGTACAAGTGCACATTTATATACTCCTTGGTATGCCACTGCCACTACGTTTCCCAGTAATCAATTAGATAATTATAATATATTTATCACACCATGTTTCATGTATGTCAACCTGAGGGTACCCACACAAAAAAAAAAAAAAAAAAAAAAAAATTGATCCTCTTGTTGACATGATTCTGAAGAATATCCAGGAAGCATTTTACCCATTTGAAAATGTGTCCATTGATGAAATGATTATTTGGTGGAAGGGCTAAATAAAGCTAAAAAACAAACATGCATTGTTGTCTCTACAAAGTCTGTAGTTAGAACTGTTGAGAGCGGATTGCGAAAACCGAAAAGCAAGCCGAAGATGGTCTCCATGAAAATAACACGGCGATGAATGGCTGCGACAGAATGGACCAAATGGTTGGATATTATAATATCCATGATAGGAAAACCATTAAGTGGTGGAAGAAGATCTACTACTAGATCTTTGAAATTGCACAGATCAATGCTCACATCCTACATTCCATATGGCAAACAGAGAAAGGAGGATAAAAATTGTTATAGGTAGGATTTCAAGTAAAGGAAAGTGCTCATCGCAAAGTAGCTCAGAGTATTCCTGAAAGTTTGACACTCTGCCTGCCGAAGAATTTCAGTCTGTTGCAGGAAATTATGCCGAAAGATTTACATGAGCCAAGCATTTAATTTAATGAATTATAATAGAAATAATATAATATAAATAATAGAATTTGTCGGTGTCAATAGAGACTGTGTTTTTTGTAGCACTCGAACTAAACGACACATATCATCTTTTGTTTGCTCCGGCTGCACTAATAGACCAGACTTGTGTGCCAAAGTTTGCTTTGCAGCCTATCACAAATAGACTGCCACATATAGTAAATAAAAACAAACAGACATGACAATTAAATGTAAATCTGCCAAGTGTTTTCCTAACTTTTGTCTGAAAAAAGAAAAATACATGATTCAGAATCTGCGGCAAAACTTCTTTTCGGATGATTGATTCGGAGCAATTGTATTTATAGTTTAGAAAAGTGTTGTTTGTGCAGTAAATTCAACAGGATTAGCAGTGATCAGGATATTGGATAACAACGCCCCCTTGGTAAGTACAATGTTTACATTATTTTTACCTACTTTTGTCCACATATTTTACAAATTATATTATTATTTTTATTTTATTTACAACCTAAAGCAGAAATTCTCCTACCAACATATTCCTTGTGCAATCCCCTTTATTTTGATATATAATACAACATTTCTGCTACAATTCTAACCATTTTCATAACATTATTGCGACATACACCAACTTCCAGATTGCGGCCATTAGTTTTTTTCATTTTTGTGACAAAGACATGGTTCAGAATATGCACCAAAACTTCCTTTTGGGTGATTTAAATGAGCAATACTGTTTATATTCTTGAAGACAAGTGGTGTTTGTTTGATTATTCAGTAAATTAAACATTATTAGCAGTATAGGAGTGTAGAAAACACATTCTAAGTGCAATGTTTACATTATTTTTACCTACTTTTGTCCAATTATTTTACAAATTATATTATTATTTTTATTTTATTTACAACCTAAAGCAGAAATTCTCCTACCAACATATTCCTTGTGCAATCCCCTTTATTTTGATATATAATACAACATTTCTTCTACAATTTTAACCATTTTCATAACTTTACTGTGAGAGACCCCACCTTCCAGATTTCAGCCATTATTTTTTGTCATTTTTTGTTAAAAAGACATGGTTCAGAATATGAACCAAAACTTCTTTTTGGGTTACTTTAATGAGCAATACTGTTTATATTCTTGAAGACAATTGGTGTTTGTTTGATTATTCAGTAAATTAAACATGATTAGCAGTATAGGAGTGTAGAAAACACCTTATAAGTGCAGTTTTTAAAAAATTTTTTACCTCTTTAATTTCAGTTGTTATTATTAAACCTCTCATTATTGTCATAATATTTGTAACCTATCAATTAATTATTAACCCTGTCATGTTCCTTGTGCAATCCTCTTTAATTTGATATGTAATACAATAGATCTGCTACCATCTTAACCATTTTAAAAGCATTATTGTAACACACCCCTAGTTCCAATTTTCTGCCATAAATTTCTGTTTGGTCACAGCCCAGTTTTTGTTTGGTAGTGAAAGAGTTAACTTGTGTCTAATTTCTCACAGTGGGGGTACTCGATGAGCCAAAATTCTGAATGGTTTCTCTACAAGGGTTATGCGAGAATAAATATCAATACCTCTAGACAACACTTGCTGTTACTAACCTGTATCTTTTATAGAGAGATATACTTTATAGAACTTCACTCAGTGGAACTTCTGTAATTCTCTATAAACCCACAAAAAAACCTCACAACCTCTTAGTGTTAAAGTTATTCCTGTAACTCTTAGTGTTAAAGTTATCGCTGTACCTCTTAGTGTTAAAGTTATTGTTGTAACTCTTAGTGTTAAAGTTATAGCTGTAACACTTAGTGTTAAAGTTATTGTTGTAACTCTTAGTGTTAAAGTTATTGCTGTAACTCTTAGTGTTAAAGTTAATGCTGTAACACTCAGTGTTAAAGTTATTGTTGTAACTCTTAGTGATAAAGTTATTGCTGTAACTCTTAGTGTTAAAGTTATTCCTGTAACTCTTAGTGTTAAAGTTATTGCTGCAACTCTTAGTGTTAAAGTTATTCCTGTAACTTTTAGTGTTAAAGGTATTGTTGTAACACTTAGTGTTGAAATTATTGCTGTATCTTTTAGTGTTAAAGTTATTGCTGTAACTCTTAGTGTTAAAGTTATTGTTGTAACTTTTAGTGTTAAAGTTACTGATACAACGCTTAGTGTCACAGTTATTGGTGTAACTTCTTAGTGCTCCAGTTATTGTTGTAACTCTTAGTGTCCCGATTATTGATGTAATTCTAAGTGCCCAAGTTATTGTTGTAACTCTTAGTGCCCCATTTATAGTTGTAACTCTTTAGTGTCCCAGTTACGGCTGTAGCTATTAGCATCACAACACTCAGGGCATTTCCATCCATGCTCCGTCCCCAGCTTCAGCATCCAGCGAAGAGTCCCAATATTCACCGTACCAGTTGAAGCATGATTATGTCCGTATGGCCTTTCCTTCTAACACTGCGTATCAGTCAGATCTCCGGCCGCACAAGTATCTCCAGCCATAATCTGTTGATCTGTTCTCTCCCACCATTCTCTCCAGTCATGATCTGTTGATCTGTTTTCTCCCACTATTCTCTCCAGCCATAATCTGTTGATCTGTTATCTCCCACCATTCTCTCCAGCCATAATCTGTTGATCTGTTCTTCCGCACCATTCACGTGATCCTAAAAGACACCTGACAACAGATGAAAGTATTTTTAAAAAAAACAAGCTAGCTTAACAGCCGCAGTATGATGTCCTGGATACAAGCTAGCCGAGCTGTGTGATGTCCTGGATACAAGCTAGCCTAGCTGTATGATGTCCTGTCCTGGATACAAGCTAGCCGAGCAGCCGCCGTGTGATGCCCTGGATACAAGCTAGCCGAGCTGTGTTATGTCCTGGATACAAGCTAGCCGAGCTGTGTGATGTCCTGGATACAAGCTAGCCTAGCTGTATGATGTCCTGTCCTGGATACAAGCTAGCCGTGTGATGCCCTGGATACAAGCTAGCCGAGCTGTGTGATGTCCTGGATACAAGCTAGCCGAGCTGTGTGATGTCCTGGATACAAGCTAGCCTAGCTGTATGATTTCCTGTCCTGGATACAAGCTAGCCGAGCAGCCGCTGTGTGATGTCCTGGATACAAGCTAGCCGAGCTGTGTGATGTCCTGGATACAAGCTAACCGAGCAGCCGCCGTGTGATGCCCTGGATACAAGCTAGCCGAGCTGTGTGATGTCCTGGATACAAGCTAGCCGAGCTGTGTGATGTCCTGGATACAATCTAGCCGAGCAGCCGCCGTGTGATGCCCTGGATACAAGCTAGCCGAGCTGTGTGATGTCCTGGATACAAGCTAGCCGAGCTGTGTGATGTCCTGGATACAAGCTAGCCGAGCTGTGTGATGTCCTGGATACAATCTAGCCGAGCAGCCGCCGTGTGATGCCCTGGATACAAGCTAGCCGAGCCGTGTGATGCCCTGGATACAAGCTAGCCGATCTGTGTGATGTCCTGGATACAAGCTAGCCGAGCTGTGTGATGTCCTGGATACAAGCTAACCGAGCAGCCGCCGTGTGATGTCCTGGATACAAGCTAGCCGAGCTGTGTGATGTCCTGGATACAAGCTAGCCGAGCTATGTGATGTCCTGGATTCAAGCTAACCGAGCAGCCGCCGTGTGATGTCCTGGATATGTTGTAGGAGTGCCAGTTTCATCACATACCCAAGAAAGGCTACAACGCTACGCAGAAATAAGTTATTGTTCGTTTATTGACTTTGAAGAAGTAGCAATAACTGGGAAAAACCCTTGAGGCTATTGAAATAACATTGAGAAATACTGATTGTGCCACGCCGATAATCGTGGGCGGTCACGGTTCACCATTTCACACAATTACCAGTCATAGATCAGGTTTGTGTTCCTGTCTCGATTATGCCATGTGGACATCCAGGCATTTATCTCTCTGTCTTCCCCCTTGCTCTTTCCCCAACAATGTTGTAAATCTTACTAAGTTCTCTAGTTTATTTCTCCTCATAAGCTGCCCAAAAATCTGGACTGTCTACGTCTAATTTCTCTACTCGGTTTACGGTTCTTATTTGTTTCTTGTGGGACTTTCTCATTCGTGTTTCTGTCCGTTCATGGAATTCTCTGCATTTCCCTTAGAAACCAGATTTCCACTTCCGTAAGATGTTTCACAGCCCATCTGCTTATTGTCCGTGTGTCATGTACATGTAACAGCATATGTTCTGAATAGCACTTCGACACTCCTTTTCTCACTGCATTTGGCATCTTGTTAAGTTGAGTTGAGTTGAACATCATAATCTATACTCATCTACTAAGATAATCAAATGTTCATAGAGTATGAACGACATTCTTTTATCCGTACCAATTGCTGCCATAGTCTTCAGTGCACCATATCCCTTTTTACATCTCATAACAACTCCTTCCACATGATCCACGAACTATATCTTCTATCAAAGGTTATTCCTACGAACCATATACTATTTTATCTGTTAACATTTCTGCAATTTATTATGAGATTTGGGACATTAGACCTAACAATCCTCTTGTCCATGGAGTACCATAACACAAGCGCATTATCTGGGTGATAACATCAACTGTCTATGTGAACCAGTCAGTCACTTTATTTACTATTTCCGGTAACTCTTGCACAATTTGCGTCCTGCCTCGCCCCTGTCTATGCAAGGGCATCATCTGCAAATGTCAGTATTATTCCAATTTCAGGTGCCTTAATGCATATGTAAACATTGTATAGCTCAGGTGAAATTGCAGAACCTTATGGTAATCCCGAGGTAATAATGTCATCTTTTTAATGGTCAGTATATTTTCCATATAGCAAAAGTCTACCTTTGTCATGACAATTCTCGTTCTAATCTCTACAAGGCATCTCCCACAAGATATTATGTTATGACAGTATCGAGACAGTTGTACCGATTCACTTGTTTAAGAATTTCCCCACTTACTTGGATGTTATATTATGGACAGCCCTGCAGGAAACTTTTCATATTTTTTTTTTCATACAAAGGGAAGTAACCTTCTAATTTATAAATAAGTTGTTCTGTAAGAGTAGTACAACTTGATTATGTAACTTTCTTAAAAGGAAATGCGTTAATATACAAATAAAACAAATAACCTAACGCGGAATTATTGAAACATGAAACACATTAGCAGAACGAATGTACATCTGACTGCGAAGTATTGCATAAGTGCTAAGCAGCGATACACCAGCAGCTGTGTGAAAGACCTCTATACATTGTAAACTAGTGAAAGCTTCTCATGTTTGTCAAGGAGGAGAAATAGCCGGCAGACATCGCTTCTAGGCCATTTGGCTAAGATCAAAGGGTAGTACTTGATCTGGCCAGGGAAACCAGCAGAGGCGGTCATCGGAATGATACACAGGGGCGTGGAACTTCGTGGGGCGATTCTGTCTCCTGGGAAACCGCGAGCCCTTACTAAATAAAGACGGGCAAAGCTTGCAAAGACAACAGTATGGGGTGACTACAAAACCAAACTCAGAATGGTGAGACCTGTGCGTCCCCACAAGCTCAGTGCTTTTAGCAAGCGACAAAAGAAGACAGTTACTGGCGCTTATGGGTGACTCTATGCCATAAGGCTGTCAAGGATTGAATAACAAAGGCCAAGCGGGGTTTGGCTGCGATGCGGGTGATGGCGTCAGTAAACTGTGAGCAGCGCCATCTATGTCTTCTGTACGAGGGGCTGGTCATGTCTGTTTTTGAGTACGCGATGGCAATCCTGAATCTCAGCCGTAAGCAGATAGAATGGATACAGAATGAAGCTATGCGCATTATTCTTGAATGTACAAGAGATACAGCATGCAGGGCGATGCGCTACCTTCTTGATTTTCCAACCATTGAAGAGAGAATACAAGTTTGCAGAGCACGCATCTACCTCAGAGTTAACGCAAACACACAACATCCACTGCATAGGGAAATTATGAAGGTGAAGGGCAGCAGGTTAAAAAGATGAAGGTCGTGGATGGGTCAAGCCGAAGACATTCTTCAACAGGTGTGTTCACTTGAGGACTTAGAACCTGGCGAGGAGTGGGTACAAGTCCCAACAGATTTCTGCACATCCTTTTCAGTTTCCATCCAACTAGATAGAAAATTCAGACAAGAAAATCCGGCTGCTGTGGAGGCTGAAGTACAAGCGTTGATTTTCGAGAATTCGCTAGACGGTGGTGCTGTCATCTACACAGATGGGTCGCTCGTCCGACATGTGAGAAGCTCATGGGCCTTTACAGCACGGGCCGGAGGGAGAATTGTGAAGGAGGATTCTGTTGAGACCACAAGTAGCCTGACTATGGAAGTCATGGCAGTAAGTAAAGGCAATAACATGGCTCGAGACACAGACATTCACTAGGGCATGTTTCCTTAGCGACTCAATGAACATTATTAAGAGGATAGAGGTGGGGTGGGTCCGAAGAGAATGGTTGCTGTCTCTGCAGCGGTCTCGGCTGGCAAAGATTAGTTTCATCTTCGTGCCAGGGCATGCGGGAGTACAAGGAAATGAGCGGACTGACAAGCTCGCAGGTGAGGCCACGGTGGAGGGCGGACGCGCCATGGACCAGGCTGACATTCTGAATGCTCTACGAGAAGTAAGACTTTTACGAGAACCAAGTGATGACTGTGAATATACAACCATGGCCAGACTGCGAGAACAGCAAATTAAAAGAGGGGTGGCCAAACAAGAACACTACGCAGGAAGCCAAAGAAGATTGATAAACGAACACAGAACTGGTGTCGTTAGCCGCTACACGCTGCGGGATTTGCTGAGGAGGGGATCCGAGCACTCATGGACTGAATGGTTCGATGTGCAATGAGGATGATCTGTCGACTAACTAACTAACTAACTAACTAAATAACTAACTAACTAACTAACTAACTAACTAACTAACTAACTAACTAACTAACTAACTAACTAACCAACCAACCAACCAGCCAACCTGCCAACCTGCCAACCAGCCAACCAACCAACCAAACAACCAACCAACCAACCAACCAACCAACTAACTAACTAACTAACTAACTAACTAACTAACTAACTAACCAACCAACCAACCAGCCAACCTGCCAACCTGCCAACCAACCAACCAACCAACCAACCAACCAACCAACCAACCAACCAACTAACTAACTAACTAACTAACTAACTAACTAACTAACTAACTAACTAACTAAGGCTGTCAACGGACGAATCATTCGTGCTTTCCTCATTGAGGAGCAGAAGACTGTAGCAGAAGTTCGCAAGACACAAGAGGCTAGCCAAAAACACTAAGACTTCTGTTGATTCAAACTACAATTTTTAAATATAAAAAAAACAAAAAACAAACTAAGGCTGGCAAACTACTATCCCTTCAGTTCAGTTCAGTATTCACGAAAAATAAGTAAATTTTCGCTTCGTTCAACCTGCCTCTTCAGCGTTGGTAATAATTGAGATCCATATTTGTGTGAGTTTTGGTCTTCCTCCTATATTTGCTCTCCTTCGAGTGAGTCCCAAGCACCATTCAAAACTTTCGTCTGGGACATTAGCCTTAACAATGCTGAAACAATGTTTGTGATAAGTTTTCTTTGTGTCTTAGTTCCATCGAAATCAGTTTCCTTTTGCTTTCCACGTCCACAACCTTTAGAAAACTTGTATGTTGCCAGGGTAAGTGAGTACCTTGCGCCGTGACAGTCCTTTTAACAGCAAAGAGCACCCAGAGGTGTCCGCTTTTTCCGGTGGATACTCGGTCAAAGCTGCGTTTATCACGCCTAATTGTGTTCCCCGTCATTTACTGCCAGGACGTACTTCGAATCTGGTGCCATGGAGGCATTACTCAAACCCAACAAAACGTTTAGAGTTCTATGCAACATACAATAATTATTTTTCTAACCTTTAAATGCAGGGATTTATTTCATAAAATGTTCTTCATGGTATAAAACGCAGCTTCTGCTTGTACTACTTTGTTCTTTATCTCTGCGATACATCTTCCATCTGATGTCCTCTACGAGACTAGATATTTTAATTTCTGTACTTGCCCCAAATGACTACCAGAGACTTCAACTGTGCATTTGGGAACGTTACATTTCTGGGATATCAATATTTCTCTGTCTTCCAAATGTTAATCAAGTTAAGACTCACTTTATCCCCACTTTCCACAACCACTATCATTGTCTGAAATTTAAGCAAAATTGTGCAATCATAACGGCCACCAATGTCCACCAACACACACGCACGCACACACGCACGCACGCACGCACACACGCACGCACGCACGCACACGCATACACACACACCCTCTCTCTCTCTCTCTCTCTCACACACACACTCACACACTCACACACATACACGCGCACGCACGCACGCCCACACACACAACATTATATGCTAATTGTATTGTAAAAGAGGACGGGACACATCCTTACCTGACACCCTTCTTTAGACACTGAAATGTTCCTACATGGCTGTTGATTCTCATAGCTTCTATTTGCTGCCAGTTTATGCTTTTTATTATTACCAGACCTTTGGCATGAATATTCAATGGCTCCAATAGTTGTATTATTTCCTCATGTTTTACGTTGTCAAAAACCTTTGTGCAGTTTATAAAGCATAAGTACAGATCAATTTTTAATCGTATAGCTTTTCCTAACAATATCCTGAGAGTGCATATGGTAAGTTTGTTCCATCTCCCTCTACAAATCCACCTACTATAACATATTACTTCTTTAATCTTCTTGCTTACTCTTCTCAAAATTACTCTCAGTGACAAGAGTGTCACGTGACACACACTGCCTATTGTGCCATGATCTTTACATTCTAAAGCATCTGTTTTCTTTGGCAGAGCTATAAATATATATTCCTTTAGGTCTTTAGGAATGTACCCGCCCGTATGTTACCATGACCCCGATGGGAAATAAAGAAGAGTAACACTGTGACCTACCTTGCATGCCGTAAGAGGCGATCAAGGAGATTTGGCCCGTATTTTAAAGGAACCCTTAGGGGAAGCAAAGAATAGGAAGACACTGTAACCTACCATTCATTGCGTAAGAGACGACTGGACGAATCGACTTCTGTATTGGCTCCCTATTTAGAATAATGGGAATATCGACCTCTACTACTGACCTCCTGTCTACAACAATAGGAAGTATAGACCTCCATTACTGGCCTCCTGTCTAAAACAATAAGAAAAATAGACCTCTATTACTGACCTCCAATCTAGAACAATAGGAAATATAGACTTCTATTACTGACCTCTTGTCTAGAACAATAATAAATATAAACCTCTATTACTGGCTTCCTGTCTATAAAATGGAAATATCGACCCCTCGAACTGGTATCTTGTTTAGAACAATAAGTAGAATCGATCTCTCATGCTGGCATCCTGTCTAGTAAAATGGAATGTATCGACATTTATTAATAGCCTGTCTAGAACAATAGGAAGAATCGACCTTTATAATGTCTTCTTGTCTAGACAACTATAAATAACGACCTCTTATACTGTCGACCGAAGTAAGAAACTATGTTAACCAAATTGGAAAGATGTTGGCCAAATACAGAACTATTTCGACCAAAACTTATAAACAATGGGAAAAATTGTTAACCAAAACTAATAATTATCTTGCCCAAAATAAGAAATAGCTCAACCAAACTTCTAAATAGGTCGACCGAAATAAGAAAATATCTTAGACAAACTAATAAAAATGATTACCAAAATAGGAAATATCTCAACAAAAGTTATAAATATATCGACCAAGTAGGAAAATGCGTTAGACAAATGGGAAAAATAATGGTCAAACTTACAAATATCTCGTCCAAACTCATGAAAAGTAGGAAACGTTGTTATCCAAAGGTGAAAACATATTGGTCAAACTTATAAATATCTCATCCAAACTTATGAAAAGTAGGAAAAATTGTTAACCAAACGTGAAAAAAATATTCGTCAAGTAAAGAAATATCGCGGCCAAATTTATAAAAGGTAGGACAATTTGTTAGCAAAGGGTAAAATAATGGTCATGTATATACATATCTCGTCCAAAATTATAAAAATTAGGACAATTAGTTAAACAAAGAAAAAAAAATGTCGGCCAAACTTATAAAGACCTCGGCCAAATTTATAAAAAGTAGGAACATTTGTTAGCCAAATGGGAAAAAATATTGGTCAAGTAAAGAAACATCCCGACCAAACTTATAAAAAGAAGGAAAATATGTTAGCCAAAATGGGAAATATTGTGGCCAATTCAAACAATAGGTCATTCAAACTATAAAAGTAGGAAAACCTTTCAGCCAAGCGTGGAAAGAGATATCCAAATCACGAAATACCGCGTCCAAACTTATAAAAAGTAGGACAATTTGTTAACCAAATGGGAAAACTAGTGGTCAAGTAAAGAAATATTTCAACCGAACTTATAAAAACTATGAAATTTTTTTTTAGCCGAACAAGAAAAAATTGTGGCAAAATACTGAATTACTTCGACCAAACTTATACAAATTATAAAAACATGTTGACCAAGTTAAGAAATACCTCAGCCAAATTTAAGAAAAGTAGGAAACTTTGTTAACGAAATGTGAAAAAAAAATATTGGTCAAAGTAAGAAATATTTCAACACACCTATAAATAGCTCGTCCAAAATGATAAAAAGTAGGACAATATGTCAACGAAACTTAGAAATAGGTATGGCAAAGTAAGAAATATGTCAACCAAACTAAGAAAAAAATAGGTTACCCAAATTAGGAAACGTGTAGCTTCTGTAGTCAAGAGTGTTCATACGTCAAGAGTGTCTTGAACTGTTACCTGAAAAGACATTTCACACGACATAATCATCAACATCAGCACGTTTCCCTTTGTACATTACCGAAAGCTTCAACTTACCATTCCAGAGTATCTGCTAAAGAAAACCTTATACAGACTACTCACGCAGCTCTCCACGCTCTTGGTTTTACTTAATTTATTTTTAAAATTAAATTTTTCTTTATTGTTTCAACATTAAATGTTTCATGTAGAAATTTAATTTTTTTTAAATTTTATTGTTGAAATTTAATTTTATAGGAATCTGTAAAGAAGAACGTTTGTCATTGATATCCTTCTTAACAGTGACCATACAGCTCGATGACCATAGTCATTGTCTTCTTCTTCTTCTTCTTCTTCTTCTTCTTCTTCTTCTTCTTCTTCTTCTTCTTCTTCTTCTTCTTCTTCTTCTTCTTCTTCTTCTTCTTCTTCTTCTTCTTCTTCTTCTTCTTCTTCTTCTTCTTCTTCTTCTTCTTCTTCTTCTTCTTCTTTCGTTCGCTTGAAATATGTCTATAACTGCAATGTTGTCTCTTGTATGAATTTAACTGTCTTGTTTAGTTTACACAGTGGTCCACAGAGTTTATCTTCCACCCATATTTTCTTACTTTGGCCGATATATTTTCCTACTTTTTATAAATTTGGTTGACATATATGTACTTTTTAAAAAATTACTGAGGTAATTCTTACAGAGCTTCTATCAACATAAATGTAAATCTCATATTATATATTTTTTTTTTAACTTGATTTACTTGAGTTACTAGTGTTTAAATGTGTACAATGTTTGTTTGGCAGGTATAAAGAAGGTTCAGGTGATCCAGCTGCATTTTGGAACTTTTTGAAGATGCACAACGTCCAGCCTAGCATCATTCTGCGGTATGTGAGAGCCATTGTGCAGACAAATGAGGTAGTATTTCCCTAATTAAGGACATTTTTCTACGGTGAGTTGAATTTATACATTTATAGTTTTAATATCTATTTATTATACTGTAAAACAAAGGTTGTTTAATACACATTAAAATTAAAAAAAATTGTTGCGTACCCCTTATGGGACGTTGCAGTCAACACCAGTATTTTCAGCTGCTGTTGATGTACTAGGCAAGTGTTACGTTCAGTAGTTTACCATTGCTTTCTGAACAACCGGCCCCTATACCTTTTTTGAAAAAACCAGCACCACTGTGTTTCGAACTGGGTATACGGGCTCACAAACCGTGTTCGCAAGCCCTTAGCCACAGAGACTGTTTCTTTTCTCGTCAGATTTAAATTTAATAATTAATAATTTATAACTTCTTCATGTTATCTATCTTTATAATTTTAAGATCAATTTATTATAATGTAAAACATTTTAAAAATAAATATACCTTTAATTTCTTTTTCATTTCTCCTCAGATGTAAAGTTCAGTTAGTTAGTTAGTTAGTCAGTCAGTCAGTCAGTCGACAGATTATTGCACATTGAACAATTCAGTCCATAAATGCTCGGTTTATTATTCTTCTTTGGCTTTCTGCATAGTGTTCTTATTTGCCAAATGTCTTTTAATTTGCTGTTAACGCATCCTGACCATGGTTGTAGATTCAGTTATTACTTGTCTCTGTCTCGAACTACGTTATTGCTTTACTTTCTGCCAGGACATTCATAGTTAGGTTACTTGTGTGCACTTCCTGTATAGTTGGATGCAAACTGAAAAGGACGTACAGAAATCTGAAATGCACAAATAATGATAATGTATAATAACTTCTTCATGTTATTTTACAGCATTTTATTAATCTTTTTTTTTTTCACTTTCTTTTCAGGATCGTCATTTTCATTCCACTGATATCACCTGTTGATTCCAGAAACTCTACCACATTATGCATATGTATAATATATGTTATATAATATTAATAAAGATTACTAACTGAAAAGAAAACTCTTTTAGTTTAGTACATTTTCATCTGTTGACACTTATGCAAATTTAGTAATTTTATTTTAAACGAACCTCATAACAACTATTCATCACTGCAATAATTATCGGTGGCCATTTTTAATTGCTAATTAGGTCACCACACATCATACTGACACAGCAAAGAGACCATAAGGTCTGTAGCATTATTCCGCACAATACCAAATTTATCTTGTAATTTTTAAAGCTAACATTTAGAAAACGTAGGCTAATTTGTGAAATAGTAATTAATTAGCGGCCATTTTTAATTGCTAATTAGGTCACCACACATCATACTGACACAGCAAAGAGACCATAAGGTCTGTAGCATCATTCCGCACAATACCAAATTTATCTTGTAATTTTTAAAGCTAAAATTTAGAAAACGTAGGCTAATTTGTGAAATAGTAATTAATTAGCGGCCATTTTTAATTGCTAATTAGGTCACCACACATCATACTGACACAGCAAAGAGACTATAAGGTCTGTAGCATCATTCCGCATATTACCAAATTCATCTTGAAATTATTAAAGCTAAAATTAAGAAAACGTACGCTAATTTGTGAAATAGTAATTAATTAGCGGCCATTTTTAAGTGCTAATTAGGTCACCACACATCATACTGACACAGCAAAGAGACCATAAGGTCTGTAGCATCATTCCGCATATTACCAAATTCATCTTGCAATTTTTAAAGCTAAAATTAAGAAAACGTACGCTAATTTGTGAAATAGTAATTAATTAGCAAAATAATTAGCGGCCATTTTTACTTCCTAATTAGGTCACCAGACATCATATCAAAAAATAAATAACATGACCAGTTAGGCCTTGCAACCCCGATCGCAGTGATGTATGTTGCTAAGATGTTCGTTTATAAACAAAACAGATAGTCTCAAAAAACACCAAAATTTTGATAATCTGGGCCAGATTTTGACCAGGACGCAAAAAAATCCTTCAGTGAGCACTCTTTTGTGAAAATTTTAGTCCAAAGGTCACGACACTCAAATTTACATAACTAAGCTTAGAATTGAGATACATAACTCATTGAGGTACCGTTAGATTTGGTTTTTCAAGGCCTATCTATCTGTGGTTCTCCCAATAGTAAATGATCAATTTGAAAATCATGATCAGAAAGCCTGCCATCAAGCCTCCTTAGTCGCTTCTTACGACATGCGTGATAGGCTACAGTGTTGCTATTCTTTGCTTCCCTTAAGAGCCCCGGCAACACACGGGAGATATGTATATATATATATATATATATATATATATATATATATATATATATATATATATATATATATATATATATATATATATATATATAAGGACAACACAAATGAGTACGTCCCTGAAGATTAGTCTCATCGAGGAGACCGAAAACTAGATATTGGGCCAGTGAGGGTTACAGAAAACAGAGAGAACATGAAACAAATGGCGTTTGATTGTAAGTTTCATTGGTTGTTGGTAATTTGACTGTATGGTTGGTTGTTGATAATTTGACTGTTTGGTTGGCTGGTGGTAATTTGAGGTTTGGTTGGCTGTTCGTAATTTGACTGTTTGGTTGGCTGTTGGTAATTTTACTGTTTGGTTGGTTATTGGTGATTTGACCGTTTGGTTAGTTGTTGATAATTTGACCGTATGGTTGGTTGTTGGTAATTTGACTGTTTGGTTGACTGTTGGTAATTTGAGGTTTGGTTGGCTGTTGGTAATTTTACTGTTTAGTTGGCTGTTGGTAATTTGGCTGTTTTGGTTGGCTGTTGGTAATTTGGTAGTTTGGTTGGTTAGTTGTTGGTAATTTGACTGTTTGGCTGTTGGTAATTTGACTGTTTGGTTGGCTGTTGGTAATTTGACTGTTTGGTTGCTTGGTTGTTGGTAAATTGACTGTTTGGTTGGCTGTTGTTATTTTGACTGTTTGGTTGGCTGTTGGTAATTTGACTGTTTGGTTGGTTGGTGGTAATTTGACTGCTTGGTTGGCTATTGGTAATTTGACTGCTTTGTTGGCTGTTCGTAATTTGATTGGTTGGTTGTTGGTAATTTGACTGTTTGGTTTGTTGTTTGTTAGTAGTTTGGCTGTTGGTAATTTGACTGGTTGGTTAGTTGCTGGTAATTGGACTGTTTGGTTGGCTATTGGTAATATGACTGTTTGGTTGGTTGTTGGTATTTTGACTGTTTTGTTGGCTGTTGGTCATTTAAATATTTGGTAGGTTGGTAGTTAGTAATTTGACTATTTGATTGGCTGTTGGCAATTTTACTGTTTGATTGGCTGTTGGTAATTTTACTGTTTCGTTGGCTGTTGATAATTTGACAGTTTGGTTGGTCTGTTGTTGGTAATTTGACTATTTGGTTGGCTGTTGGTAATTGACTGTTTGGTTAATTGTTGGTAATTTGACTGTTTGGTTGGCTGTTAGTAATTGGACTGTTTGGTTGGCTGTTGGTAATTTGTCTGTTTGGGTGTCTTTTGGCAATTTGACTGTTCGGTTGGATGTTTGTAATTTGACTGATTGATTGTTGGTAATTTGACTGTTTCATTGGTTATTGGTAATTTGACTGTTTGGTTGCTTGCTGGTAATTTGACTGTTTGGCTGGTAGCCTTCTCGAACACAGGACTGTAACTCTGAAGTCTGTGGCGTTAACATTCTAGTCATCAGAGCAGTGAAAAGTACTTTCTTCAATCGGGGGTGAGGTCAGTAGGGACTTTCCACCAGTCCTGGTACCGAGTTATCATCTCAAGTGGGGCTGTGCTACAGACTTCTCCTTCCCCTCTCAAAGCGCAGGAACCCAGTGGGAAGTGGGAGATTGGAGTTTGAGCTTCATAGCTGCCTAGAGTTGAGCTTCATAGCTGCCTGGAGACGTGGCGATCCGAGGAATGTGAGCCCGACGGGGGACTCCGACCGTTGATAGACCACATCACGGAGACATGCTTCAAGGTCTAGGCCAGTATGAGATTTGGCCGTGGTCTTCAAACTTCGTCGATCTTATCTACATCTAATCAAATGTGACCGCAGAGACCACCTCATGTACGTAATCAAGGGCTAGGACAAAATCTGAATCGCAGGCTGTAAAACCAATGCACCAGGTACTAATAAAAAAAAAAAAAAATAGAAACCTCAAGCTACGGCTTGAAACCTGGAACGTGAGAACCATGTGTCCAGGATTTTCCACTGACTTGACCAATATTAACGATGTGAGAAAAACGGCTGTGATTGATACCGAACTCAATCGTCTTAACATTGATATTGCTGGCCTGCAGTAGACTCGCCTCGCTGAGGAAGGGTCACTCAGGGAAAACAATTACACCTTTTTTGGGAAGGGTAGAGGGCAGGCAGAAAAAAAAGGCAACACGGTGTGGGCTTTGCAGCGAAGAATTCGCTACTGGGAATGATTGAAATTCCAGCAGGAGGAAATGAAAGACAATTATCCCTGCGCTTGGCATCCTCTTGTGGTTTTGCCACCATTATTACTGCATATGCACCGACACTCGATTCCTCTGATGATGTGAAGGATTCGTTCTATGAGGAGTTAGACTCCCTGATCAAGGAAGTTGCAAAATCTGACTACATTTATATTCTCGGTGATTTCAATGCTCGTGTGGGCAAGGCCTCGAATTCATGGCCAGTGTGCCTTGGAAAATACAACATGGGTCGCATGAATGAAAATGGGCAAAGGCTGCTGGAGCATTGCACCAGAAATTACCTATGTATTACAAACTCCTTTTTTAAAACAAAAGTGCTGCATAAGGTCACATGGAAACATCCAAGATCCAGCCATTGGTACCAGCTGGACTTCATCATCACACGGAGACAACATCTGAACCATATTTCATTGACTCGAAGTTACCACAGTGCTGACTGTGATACGGATCACTCTTTGGTTGTTGCAAGGGTTAGACTGAGACCAAAGAGAATCTACACAGCTAAACACAAATATAGCCCCAGGATTAATATTATTAACACTCACGATCCTGACAAGTGCTTTCAGTTTCAACAGCAACTTGAAGACGCTTTCACTGATACACCAGAAAATTGTACAGTAAATGAAAAGTGGGGTCAACTTAAGGAAACTCTTTATAAAACCGCAGTAGGGGTTTATGGCACTGTGGTTCATAAGAGGCAGGACTGGTTTGCGGCAAACAGCCAGACTCTGCAGCCCTTGATTGATAAGAAGAAGATAGCTCTCTTAAGAAACAAGGAAAGACCAACGCATAATACTCTGAGTGAGCTAAAGCAAGCTGAGAAGGATGTGCAAAAGGCTGCCAGGCAGTGTGCAAATGATTATTGGATTAAGTTATGTGAGTCCATTCAAATCGCAAGTGATAAGGGAAACATCAGAAGCATGTATGAAGGAATAAAGAAAGCCTGTGGTCCAGTGATCAAAAGAAGTGCACCATTGAAAACCTTGACTGGAGAAATCATAACTGATAAGAAACAGCAGATGGACAGATGGGTAGAGCACTATTTGGAGCTTTACTCAAGTGAGACCAAACTAGTGGATGATGCCCTCAACGCCATAGAGGCTCTACCAACTCTTGACCACCTGGACACACTTCCCACCATAACAGAAGTTAAGTGTGCTATAAATGAACTTGCATCTGGCAAGGCTCCAGGTAAGGATGGGATTCCAATAGAGGTTATCAGGAGTGGGCAAGACACACTCACTCTACAGATCCACCAGCTAATAGAGCTATGCTGGCGAGGACAAGTCCCACAGGATTTCAAAGATTCAAGCATCATAACACTGTACAAGAACAAGGGCGATCGGAGCGACTGCAACAACTATAGGGGTATCTCACTTCTGTGTATTGTTGGAAAAGTATTTGCCAGAATTGTTCTGCGCAGACTTCAAGTCCTAGGAGATCAAGTCTACCCCGAATCACAGTGTGGCTTTCGACAGAACCGGTCTACCATTGATATGATATTCTCATTGCGACAAATGCAAGAAAAATGCCGTGAACAGAATCAACCACTGTTTATTGCCTTCATCAACCTCACAAAGGCATTTGATTTGATCAGTCGTGAGGGTTTATTCAAGGCACTAAAGAAGATTGGCTGCCCGCCAACTCTTCTGTCCATTGGGGAATCGTTCCACACAGGCATGAAGGGTATAATCAAGTTTGATGGTGCAACTTCTGAAGAGTTTGAAATCAAGAGTGGAGTTAAGCAAGGTTGTGTACTAGCTCCCACCCTGTTTGGAATATACCTTTCACTTCTACTGAAATATGCCTTTCGTGATCAGGATGGTGGTATATACATTCACTCACGCTCAGATGGCGGCCTCTACAATGCTCAGAGATTGAAGGCCAAGACCAAAATTAGGAGGGTACTGATCAGAGAGTTGCTTTTTGCAGATGATGTTGCAGTTGCGACACACTCTGAGGAAGAATTGCAATGTCTACTATCTGCATTCTCCAATGCTTGTTCTGAATTTGGTTTAACAATTAGCAAAAAGAAGACACAGATTATGTCACAAGGTGCACATGGGGTGCCATTAATCTTAATTGACGACGCCGAACTAGAGATGGTAGACCATTTTACATATCTAGGTGTCGCTTGTCGTCCCGGGAGGAACGTGGAATGAACAAGCACACCTTATTACTTCTTCTTTGGGATTATTGACTGACTTCTGTCTACACTCCTCCCTTCTGTCTTCCCTTCCATATATCTATTCCTTTCTCTCTCTCTCTCTCTATTATTCCTCCATCACATACTCCGACAACAGTTTCCTTCAACAATAATAAAATATTTATTAATAAAAACTATGTCTGGTGTATGTATGGACTGTGTAGGCGTAGTAGGTATTGTCTACTAGTGTGAATGCAAGATAGGACTTTTGATTTCGTATGTGCCGTAGATTTTCTCGACTCTTCTGTCGGCCAAAACATAGGACAGCACACATAGAAATGTAGTGATCTCACCCTGGATGATCTCCTCCTGCTTGAGTCTGGACTTAATCCAATTCTTGAAGAAAACAACTGTTCAATGTCTTATCACCAGAAAATAATCCGATTTGGTAAGTCACTGAAGTTCATATATTTCCCGTTGTGGAAGGTATTATAGTCCACCTCTGAATACACACCGCCACTATCCAACCTTGTCTAGAGTTACTATAAATGTTCTACACAATGTCTATGGTTAATAAAGTTTAATGTTTCTGCACAGTGCAATTGTATGCAGTTTTAAGTATCCCTGCTTGCCACAGGTTAACGTCTTTTCCTTTTAAGGGCTTTAGTTGTATATTCGTTTGAGCATACAGTGTTCTGTATTTGACATTACGTTATCACTTCTTCATATTAAAATATGTCTATGTTCTTGTTGGTTCTAAGTAGGTACTTTATTTGTTCAAGTGCAGTAACCTTCATTTCTTCTCTGATTTCAATAAGGGGATTGGAACCTGTGGAGAAGATAGGTAATCTGGTGATATGAGTCTGCTTCATATTATTTTCTTATGTGAGAGTCCTTCTCTAGCCATACTGAGAAGCCTCCGAAAAACAAAGGAAGTACTCGACTGTTAACCCTTCTCCTACATTGTCATTAATCTTACTATTCGAGTTTATCAGGGAATCATTAAACTCACAGTATTTCCGTGACATAGGCCCCCTCTTAAGAGAGTAGACCGCGTCGACTCTTCTTCACTGTAGTTTTGATTCCAATGATTCTCCAACCTATTCCTCTTCCTCTGGAGTTGGATGTCTAGATAGGAAATCCGCTCCTACCTTTTCCTTTCCAGGGATGTATTCCACTGTGAAGTTGTACGGCTGTAGTAACACCTACCATCTCATCACCCTTGCGTTGAGCTTCTGTGAAGTAGCTATGAACATCAAGTGTTGATGATATGTCTGGATTCTCACAAGGATCTGCACCTCATCCAGTAGGCAACCTCATGGACAGCCTACTATACTACTCATGACCACCATTAGTGTTGGCACATCGCCCCTATACGTTCAGTCGACCTCCTTTTGACTGGCGTAATCGATGGCTCACAATACAGACGGATCGTCCCATCCTTACTGTAACACTGTTTCCATATTCTCTTGGTTTCCCCCGGCTTTGCCTCTGGGGATATTCCGCCTCGTCCTCGTTGGACCGAGTCGTATTTCCCAAACCTCCCGGACTTGTGCTTTCAGGACCATCTTGGGCGATATTGGATCTGGTCAGCCAATCTTCGGTTGGAGTCCTGGGTATCCCACGTCTTCCCCGACGTTACCCACCCCTTCTGAACTTGGTTACTAGTGAAGGTTTCCCTCTTGTCCTTTCCCTGACGTGTGATTTCCCTCCTCCCCTCGTTGGGTAAATCTGACCTATCACGTACTTTCCCATATGCCCTCCTAGGTAGTACTGGCGATCTCTGGTCTTCGTCTGGACTTGTAACCTTTTTCATAATGACTGCCATCACCATAAGGTGCGAAGCTTTGCTCTCGGATCTCTCCTCATATTTCCGAATGAGATGCCTAGGGATATTTTTCCGTTCTCCCCCGATCCTGATTCCGTAGGTATTCTTGGACACAACCTTTTCCACAGGATAAGGTCCTTTCCATCCTACTTGAAGTATATTGGTCTCTGCTGGACCCCACACTTCCACTTTGTCTTCCACTTTAAGAGCTATTTTCCTCTTAGTCCGCTTGTTGGGTGGTGCTTTCTGGCACTCTGAACAAGACTTAACCCACCGGCGTACATCACCGGTCATTCCTGGCCAGCAATAATGGCCGGAAATTTGCTGCAACGTCTCTTTGACACCCATATGTCGATTCTCGGCTATGATGTGTCCACTCTGAAGAATGTGAGGACGATGGGTCTCTGGAACCACCCACTGCTCGTGCAGGTTGTCTCCCCTCCCAGCTCTCCGATAGAGTAGTCGATTCTTCAGAAAGTACTGTCCCCGTTCTGGTGGCTCAGCACTTCTTTGCAGCTTCCTGTAGCAAGAACGCAACGTAGTATCCTTCCTCTGGGCAGTATGCAATTCCCCTAGCACTGAGTTGTCGCATAGTGTCTCTGCCTCTTTTTCCTTCCCTTGAGATCCACTGGCTACTGCTCCCCTGTGGTCTGGCTGTTTGGGCATCCCCAAAAAGACATATTTCGTGCCAATGATCATTGGGAATAGGGAGTCAGCTAATACAGCCGCAGGAATAATGCCCGTGACGTACCTGGATTTAATCTTCACCTTGGCGATTGGCAGCGTCATGGTAACAGCACTCCTCATTGCCGGCTGTATCTCTATGGTCTCCCCTGTAAGTTGGTCTGGGCTTACCAGGCTGGCGTCAACCACAGCTTCCCCATCCAATCCTGAATCGTAGAGACAAGCCACCTGCTGGCCATTGACTTCAATCAGTTCAACCACAGGTGGTCTCTCTTGGTCCTGAGTGTGTCCCACTTCCTCGACCTTTTCCATGCATCTGCAGTACACAGTATTATGTGTTTTCGACCTGCGGTGTGTGCACCATTTTCCCTTCCAAACTTTCCGTGTGTCCTTTTTGTTCCTAGCTCCTTCGCCGACCTCAGCCTTGTCTGTGATCACCGTCGTAGGAGTCACTTTGCATGCTGCGAAGTAAGAACTTTTAGGTTTCGATCTGCAGTCCTTCGTGTTATGAGAGGGCGACTGGCATATCGAACACCACTTCTCGGACCACGGTCGTTTAGCTGGAGAATTCGAGGTGTTCTGGTTTCCTTCCTTCACCTTCTCTGAACTCTCCTCTGTGTGCTTTATATAAGGTTCCACTTTTTCTCCTTCCCAGTTCTTAGGTTTCTTTTTCTCTTGTTTCTCCTAACCTTTGGTGGTGGGTATATTGGTTTCTTTAGCTTCCCCATGGACTTCTACGAATCTTTCCGCTAGCTTATTCACAACATCCAGCCGTTCCGCCCCTTGTTCTCCTAAAAATGTCTTCAGTGGTTCTGACATTTGCTGTCGCATCTGGTCGACCACCATTAGCTCTTCCAAACTGTCATAGTCCCGCTTGAACTCTGCCAAGTCCATCCATTTCTGGAGATATGATTTAAGCCTCAGACTGTAGGCGGCGAATAGCTCTCCCGGCTCTCTTCTGGACAATCGAAACTTCTTTCGATACGTTTGTGCTGTGACTTCATAATGTTTCATCAAAGCGGCTTTTAATTCCTCGTAATGATTTTCCTGTCCTGGTGGTAAGCGTGTGTAGACCTCGTAACCCGACCCTCGCAATGCCTGGGATAATTTAAGAGCCCATTGGCTTCTGTCCAGTCCCATAGCGACTGCCATGGCCTCGAACCGATCCAAAAACTGGTATATCTTCTCTTTACTTTCCTCAAAGACCGCCAAGGGAAACTTCATGGCATGGTAACCATGTCCAATCATGTGGGTTGCCCCAGGTGACGATGAACTTCCTTCTGCTGCATCTATTTCACCCTTAGTTTTGTCTTGAGTTCTAGCTCTCGCATGCGGTATTCATGTTCCCGTATCTTGTTGGCTTCCTCTGCTTGCAACCTCTTGTTGTCCTGTTCCAGTCCCAGTCTCCTGACCTCCTGTTCCATTTCCAGTTTCTTGGCCTCCTGTTCCAGTTTCTTGGCCTCCTGTTCCATTTCTAGTTTCTTGGCCTCCTGTTCCATTCTTCTAAGCTCGAGCTCTGCCTTTCGATCTTCTCTTTCTGCTTGACGACGCTCTCTTTCTACCACTTGTATATACTCGGATAGGGTTTGTCCAGACAACCCCATTGCTTCACCCTTTTCCCTCAATTCATCCATCTCTAGTTTATTAGTGGCCATAGTTAAAGAGGGTAAGTTCGCAGGTTAAGTAGAGAGACCCTAAAGCAGTAAGTACGTACTACTTATCTCACTTAAATATATATATGTTAATATCTATATGTTATATATGACATCACACAGTACCCCACAACTACTCTCACAACCTCACGAGAAGATATAGGATAAAGACTTATGTAGACGTGTGAAAGTGTGAACAGGTAAGTACTGTGTTTGAACACCTATCCACAATTATCCTGTCTGGATCTTTCTCACTGTACGGTCCACAACATTAAAGTACTGGCACCATATATCCCCTAGACAGGCTTCCATTAAAAGTCATCATTATCTATACTTACAGGTATATCCCAATATGTAGGTATCAATATGCATGTACCCTGCTATGCAGTTACCTTTTAATGTACCTATATGCAGGTACCTCGCTAGGGATGGTACCACTAAGCATTGGCTGCTACCCCGCTACGCTCCACCATTTTATGTCACTTGTCGTCCCGGGAGGAACGTGGAATGAACAAGCACACCTTATTACTTCTTCTTCTTTGGGATTATTGACTGACTTCTGTCTACACTCCTCCCTTCTGTCTTCCCTTCCATATATCTATTCCTTTCTCTCTCTCTATTATTCCTCCATCACATACTCCGACAACAGTTTCCTTCAACAATAATAAAATATGTATTAATAAAAACTATGTCTGGTGTATGTATGGACTGTGTAGGCGTAGTAGGTATTGTCTACTAGTGTGAATGCAAGATAGGACTTTTGATTTCGTATGTGCCGTAGATTTTCTCGACTCTTCTGTCGGCCAAAACATAGGACAGCACACATAGAAATGTAGTGATCTCACCCTGGATGATCTCCTCCTGCTTGAGTCTGGACTTAATCCAATTCTTGAAGAAAACAACTGTTCAATGTCTTATCACCAGAAAATAATCCGATTTGGTAAGTCACTGAAGTTCATATATTTCCCGTTGTGGAAGGTATTATAGTCCACCTCTGAATACACACCGCCACTATCCAACCTTGTCTAGAGTTAATATAAATGTTCTACACAATGTCTATGGTTAATAAAGTTTAATGTTTCTGCACAGTGCAATTGTATGCAGTTTTAAGTATCCCTGCTTGCCACAGGTTAACGTCTTTTCCTTTTAAGGGTTTTAGTTGTATATTCGTTTGAGCATACAGTGTTATGTATTTGACATTACGTTATCACTTCTTCATATTAAAACATGTCTATGTTCTTGTTGGTTCTAAGTAGGTACTTTATTTGTTCAAGTGCAGTAACCTTCATTTCTTCTCTGATTTCAATAAGGGGATTGGAACCTGTGGAGAAGATAGGTAATCTGGTGATATGAGTCTGCTTCATATTATTTTCTTATGTGAGAGTCCTTCTCTAGCCATACTGAGAAGCCTCCGAAAAACATACGGATTTATGAGTGCACTAAAGTTTACACGATTAGATAAACGAATGCAATGCCAAAAATCAAGAACAAACACCTATATCCCTATGCTACTATTATGCTAAGATTAGTTTACCTTATATCTTCTATTATCATCCCGGAATCGAAATTAATAATTAAGCACATCGGCACTAATATCCCATTGCCTTAAACAATACGGGACTATAATTTCTTTTCCACACCTGGGATTAATAGATATTTCTGTCCAGTTTGGAAAACACACTAAAACAGAAAACCCAGTTTCTACTATTTATATTGGGCCTCCCGTTCTTCCGTTATTGTTTGATGTTCATACCTCAACACTGGTCTCTTGACGTATCCTGTACATCAAAAGACTGTGAAATCACGTAGTGGCTAGTTGCTCGTTTCTCTCTCCGTAGTTACGCTGTTTCCCTGAGTTCCCCTTACGCTAATACTTCAAAGCTTCCGAACCCGTTGATCGCCGTCTACATTCGTTTTTCCACAACGCGATCTCCCCGTTTCCCGTGTCCGTCCGATCAGATCGTCAGGCAATGACCTCTGCGAACACCTGTATCCTATTTTTATATCCGTCGGTCAATGATCTTTTATTCGTCCTCATCTCAGAAGGAAGTACTCGACTGTTAACCCTTCTCCTACATTGTCATTAATCTTACTATTCGAGTTTATCAGGGAATGATTAAACTCACAGTATTTCAGTGACACTAGGATCAGTGATAAATAGCAACTTATCCCTAGATCAGGAAATCAATATCCGGATTGGTAAGGCAGCAGCAACAATGAACAGGTTAAGGAAAAGAGTCTGGGAGAACAGGAAGCTTACTGTCAAAACAAAAGTCCTTGTCTATCAAGCCTGTGTCCTCAGTACTCTTCTTTATGGCAGTGAAACCTGGACAACTTACTCACACCAAGAGAAACGGTTAAACAGCTTTCATAAGCGGTGCCTGCGAAGAATTCTTGGTATTAAGTAGCAAGACAAAATCACAAATACTGAAGTATTGGAAAGATCAGGTTGAATGACGGTTTATTCCATGCTCAGTCTTCGTAGACTTAGATGGATAGGACATCTTAGGAGGATAATGATGATAGAATACCAAAGGACATCTTTTTTGGTGAATTACAGATGGGTAAGAGATCTCAGGTCGGCCTCTACTACGATACAAAGATGTGTGTAAGCGGGACATGATTGATACAGGCATCCATAATGCACAGTGGGAGCAAGTCGCCGCTGAACGTGTTGCATGGAGGGCAAAGATCAGAAATGGAATAAAGACAACGGAGAAAATTATTGCAGATAAGTCACACACCGAGCGTGTGAGACGTAAAATGGTGCATGATGGTGGAAATGACCACGTGTTCACATGCACCCACTGTGAACGGACATTTACAGCGCGAATTGGCCTTATCAGTCACATTCGCTACCGCCATAGGTAAAAGTTATTATCCCTTTTTAAAGCACAAAATATCGTCTGTCAAGACGGCAAGGTGCCAATGAATGAACAGATCATCCTAATTGCACGTCGAACCATTCAGTCCATAATTATTCGGATCCCCGCCTCAGCAAATCCCGCAGCGTGTAGCGGCTCACGACACCAGTTCTGTGTTAGTTTATTACTCTTCTTTGGCTTCCTGCGTATTTCATAGCGAGCGAGCGAGCGCAAAAAAAATGACCCCTGTGACCCAATAAACGTCCAGTGACCTGATCTGCGTAAACACATGTGACCTCAGTGAATTTATCTGTGCAAACAAATGTGATATCAGTCACCTGATCTACGTAAACAAATGTGACCTCGGTGATCTGATCTACGTAAACAAATGTGACCTCGGTGACCCGATCTACGTAAACAAATGTGACCTCGGTGATCTGATCTAAGCGGTTAAGTCAATAAGTAAGTCACAAATGGCTGTAGAAAAACAACTAACTATGATAACAACTTGAAACCAGTTTATTTGTATACATACATTGTCTCTTTATTTCTCAAAATAATTTGCACTAACATTGATGCACTTATTCCATCGTTTTATCAGTATTCCCATTTGTGACTTACTTATTAACTTACCCTCGTAAGTAAACAAATGCGACCTCCGCTTGTATTATATAACCCATGCCCACTTATTCCATTGCCAACATTTTCCTGTGTTCTCATATTCTGATGACCACTTGATCCAGTATCAACTTATTCCAGTATCCATTTATTCCTGTGTCAACTTATCCCAGTATCCACTTATTCCTGTGTCAACGTATCCCAGTATCCACTTATTCATGTGTCAACTTATCCCAGTAGGGGAGACTGGGGAGAAATGGACATAGGGGAGAAATGGACCACCCCCTCTCTGGCCCCTGGCTGTGATGCAATGAAAGTGAAACCATAATAAGTTTGTTTTCCACATCAAACATAGTCCGAATTTTTCATTTGCCATCGACTTCCCGCACAGGTCGTTCCCACGCAAAGTTTGAAACATTTTCTGCATTAAAGTTTCTTTTTCCAGTTCCAGACACCATCGTAAAGCAGACGCATAGTCAGGAATAAGGACAAGGTAATTACGTTAATATCTTTATTTACTTGTTATTTAAGAGTTCATATAAAAAATATAGCATATATTATTAGATTTAAGAGACTTTATGGCTGAATAGTTTAATACATTGATGGGGGAGAAATGGACCGGTTCATTTCTCCCCATGGTTCATTTCTCCCCATAGAAGAAATTGACAAGACAGTTTGTTGTTATTAAAAGTGTTGAAGATTGCATTCGAATATCAGCATTATTGATTCTTTTTAATACTGGGGTCTAAATCTAGACCGATAAAACTGTTAACAAATTTGATTTCAGAGATTTATTAAAGATGTACGCCATTCGTGCTATGATCAGTATTTCTTTGCAAATGATAGGCCTACCATTCTAAATGTTATATAATTCTGTCACTCTTTTGTTTCAGATGCCAAGATTGTACATCAGAAACACCAACAAGGGTCTCGTTACGGAGGAACGTATGAGAGAAGCTGTTAATGCTGTGAAAAATGGAATGAAAGTGAGGAAAGCTGCAAGGGAGTACGGCATTGCTCGCTCTACCCTCAATAACAATCTTACAAAAGACAGAGAAGGAAATGGTCTGCCTACTAGACTCGTACCAAATTATAGGCATAGCCTTGTTTTCACAGCTAAGCAAGAAGCTGATTTTGCTAGTTACTTGAAAGATTGTGCAAGAATGTTCCATGGACTCACAACTAAAAACGTTCGTATTTTGGCGTACGAGATGGCGAAAGTCAATAACATTGCACATCCTTTAACCTGGGATGAGCAAATGATGGCAGGGAATGACTGGCTTTGTGGATTTTTGCGACGGAATCCCGAGCTGACCATAAGGCAACCTGAGGCAACATCTCTGGCTAGAGCTACAGCTTTCAACAAACATAATATTTGCACATTCTTCAACATTGTGAAGGAAACCATTACAAAACTAAATGTGAGTGGAGCTCAAATCTACAATTTGGATGAGTCAGGTCTGACCACTGTACAAAAAGTGCCAAAAGTAATTGCCCCACGAGGAGTGAAGCAAATAGGCCAGGTGACATCCAGAGAAAGAGGAGAACTGGTCACAATCTGTTGAATTGTGTCAGCTGCGGGTCACATTATCCCTCCAGTTTTTGTGTTTCCCAGAAAAGTTTTTAAGAATGTTATGCTTGCTGGAGCACCTGAAGGTTCCCTTGGCCTTGTGAATGAATCAGGTTGGATGACCCGTGATAATTTCGTCAAAGTTATAAATCACTTCATTAAGCATTCAAGACCTTCCAAAGACTTCCCTTTGATTTTGATCTTGGACAATCACGATTCCCACATTTCATTTGAATCACTTGAACTGTGCAAGAAAAACAACATTCATGTGATCACGTTGCCACCACACACCTCATCTAAAACTCAGCCCTTGGACCGTTCAGTTTTTGGACCCATGAAGTCGGTCTACAACAATGCGTGTGATTCATGGATGATGAAAAATGTTGGGACACCACTGACAATCTATCAAGTTGCAAATCTAGGAGGCCACGCTTATCTTAAAGCGGCAACTCCCATTAACATTCAATCAGGCTTTGCAGTGTCAGGTATTTGGCCCTTTAACGAAGATGTTTTTACAGAAGATGATTTTATGCCTTCAGAAATAACGAACAGGCCCATCAGCAAGGACAGTGAAAATGCCACTTTAGAAAGCAATGAACAGACAGGATCAGCATCTCCACATTGTGGTACCAGCACAGATCAAACTGCACAAGAATTTCATGAAAATGAGAAAGAGTGTAATGTTGAGAACCTTGTAGATGACTTGCAGGAAATATCAGGGAGTCTTCAACATAAAGCTACTTCTTCCTTTACTTCGCCTCATGTTTTCAGAGGACTACCAAAAGCTGGTCCGCGAAAAGATTCAAATAATATGAGGAAAAGAGGAAAAACTATGCTGGCTACTTCTACGCCAGAAATGGATCGAATTAGGGAAAGAGCGATGATGAAAGAAAAGGCAGCAAAAGTTCCACCCAAAAAGGCAAAGAGACATCTGCTGAAAGAACTTGATGTTGATTCAGATCCAGAAACTGACATTTCTTTTTGTGATGACACAGATTCTGATGTTTCATTTGGTGAAAATGAGGAGTGTACGGTTAGCTTGACTGGTGTGCGTGAGGTTTTTGAAGGCCAGTGTGTGCTATGTGAATATGGAACAAAGAAGACTTGTGTTTACTATGTAGGAATTGTAAGGGGAGACATTGATGATGATGGTGATGTTGAGGTAGAGTTCTTGCGCAAGAGTGAGAAGGTTGCTGGTAAATTTGTTAAGCCTAAGGTAGAAGATGTCGCCAGTGTCTCAATTACATGTATTAAAGCACAGCTTACTAGATCTACAATCACTGGAACCACTTCTAGGACCAAAGATGGCTATGTCTTCAAAGAAAGTCTTGCAGGCATAAATGTTCGATACAACTTTATATTAGATTAATATATCATATTAAACTTTTTTACTGTCGCTTAAAATAATAAAAAAAACTGCAAATATCCTTTTAATGATTATTTATTTCTTATAGCAATATGGATGAGTTGTTGCTGCTTCTTTTTAAAAAAGGTCCATTTCTCCCCACTATGGTCCATTGCTCCCCACGTGCTGGTCCATTTCACCCCAATGGTGGTCAATTTCTCCCCATGTTCATATACATTTTTGAAATGCATTTTGTAAAGAAACATATAGAAATAGATTGCTAAATGTTTTCCCCTTTTAAAATAAATGAATGTACAACATTTTAGTCATGGTTTTGTTATGTTTCGATAAAATCTGTTCCGGTGATGAGCAAAAATTGAAAACTACAAAATTGCTGGTCCATTTCTCCCCAGTCTCCCCTATCCACTTATTCCTGTGTCAACGTATCCCAGTATCCACTTATTCCTGTGTCAACGTATCCCAGTATCCACTTATTCCTGTGTCAACTTATTCCACTGTCCACTTATTCCTGTGTCAACGTATCCCAGTATCCACTTATTCATGTGTCAACTTATCCCAGTATCCACTTATTCCTGTGTCAACGTATCCCAGTATCCACTTATTCCTGTGTCAACGTATCCCAGTATCCACTTATTCCTGTGTCAACGTATCCCAGTATCCACTTATTCCTGTGTCAACGTATCCCAGTATCCACTTATTCCTGTGTCAACTTATTCCACTGTCCACTTATTCGGTCCACTTATTCCAGTGTTAATTTTATTCTTATTTCAGTGACCACTATTCTGGTGTCCATTTATTCCAGTGACCACTTATTCCAGTGACCACTTATTCCCGCGGATGCCTCATTATATTTACTGTGTTTGCTATACTCTTGTATATTGCTTTCCAACATCACCCGGAATAATAGTAATTTTTAACATATAATATAGAAACATACCTGCAAGAAACAACACACGTAAGAATATCTTCAGCATATAATACAAACATACGTGAAACAAATAATACACTTCCAATGTTTTCAACATATAGCACAAACATACCCGAAACAAATATATAAATAAACACACATAGCATTGTTTGGCGATCACAGAAGGAGAAGAACTGATTTCCTGAAACAAATAGTACGCTTTAAAATGTTTCAACATATAGCACAAACATACCTGAAAGAAATAACACACTTTATATGTTTTCAACAAATAGCACACACATTTATGAAACAAATAGTGCGCTTTAAATGTTTTCAACATATAGCACAAATATACCTGAACAAATTTTTTTTTAATGTTGCATATCCCTTACAGAACGTTGCAGTCAACACCAGCATTTTCAGCTGCTGTTGATGTACTAGGCGAGATTTACGTTCAACAGTTTGCCATTGCTTCCTGAACGTCCGGCTCACATACCCCCGTAAGTTACCAGCGCGGCGCTCTATCCGCTGCCGAATCTCGCGCGGCCTGAAGCAAATAGTACGCTTTAAATGTTTGCAACATATATGCACAAACATACCTGAAAGAAATAACACACTTTAAATGTTTTCAATATATAGCACAAACATTCATTCATTCATTCATTCATTCATTCATTCAGTAGCATGTCCTTTGCAGAACCTCGCTTCCCTAACAATCTTCCGGAAAACCTCTCGATCATAAGTAAGATGTCCCGCATCTGATACACCCATCTGGAGATCATCCGCCACATCCTGCACCTATCTTCTCTTTAGCCTTCCTCTTCCTCTCTTCCCAGGCATATACCCCTCCATTATTGTTTTCTCTAAACTTTCGTGACATTTTAAGTGACCAAAATATTTCAATTTTCTTTGTTTTATCGTCTTTAATAGCCAACCGTCTTCAATATTCAGCTCTTGAAGTATGGATGCATTTGTTCTTTTCTTTATCCGATATTTTCTTAGAACTCGTCTGTAACATTTATATTCAAAAGCATTTATGCGCTGTTCAGTTTGTTTAGTAAGGATCCAGGTCTCAAAGGCATATGTTGCAATGGGAAAGATGCGTGCTCTTAACAATCTAATTTTTTTAATTCTATCTGTCCCTCTCCACAATTTATACAGTTGTTTTAGCCTTTGAAGAGCAATGGATATTCGTCTTTCAACTAATTCCATTGTGTCACCATTGTTGTTAATCAATGACCCAAGATATTCGAAATTTTCAATCACCTCCAATTTTTCATCATTAACATATACTTCTTTCTCCATAGTAGTAGCACAAAACATACCTGAAACAAATAGTACACTTTTAATGTTTTCAACATACACTACAAACATACCTGAAACAAATAGTACGCTTTAAATGTTTCAACATATAGCACAAACATTAATTCATTCAGCAGCATGTCTTGATTGCAGACAATGAACAGGACCTGCAAAATTTAGTAGATGCGGTTGTTACACACAGTGAACAACAAGGGTTAGAATTAAATTGTAAAAAGACACAGATTATGGTCGTCACTAGGAAGAACGAAATACCACAGTGTAATATACAAGTAAATGGGAATATTCTTCAACAAGTGAATAGGTACAATTACCTCGGAACAGTAATAACATCTGATGGGAGATGCCTTGAAGAGATTAGAACAAGAATCGCCATGGCAAAAGTAGCCTTTAGCAAGATGAAAAACATACTGACCAATAAAAAGATGTCAATTGAAACGAGAAAAAGAGTGTTGAGATGCTACATAGAACCTGTACTTTTATATGGATGTGAAGCTTGGACAATGAGCAGCCAGGCTGAAAAACATCTGATGGCTGTAGAAATGTGGTTTCTGAGGAAAATGCAAAGAATACCATGGACAGCCAGAAAGACCAATGAACAAGTCCTTCAAGAAACAAATGAAGATCGTAAACTGATCAGAGACATTAGACGTAGACAGTCACAATTTTTTGGGCATGTTATGAGAAGAAATGATTTGGAGAACTTGGTGACAACTGGTAAGATCGAGGGGAACAGACCAAGGGGAAGACCTAGAAACAAGTATCTGGATGGCTTGGCCTTGTGGCATGGTCGAGACAGAAACACGGAACTGATCCACGACTCTGTTGATCGAGTGAGATGGCAGAACATGACCGCCCACGCTTACCGGCATGGCACATGATGGATGGAGCATGTCGTTTGCAGAACCTCGCTCCAATAACAACCTTCCGGAAAACTGCTCGGTCACAACAGATGTCCCGAGTCCGATACACACATCTGGAGAAACAAACATACCTGAAACAAATAATACACTTTAAATGTTTTCATCATATAGCACAAACATACCTTGGACAAATAATGCACGTTAAATGTTTTCAATATATAACACAAACGTACATGAGACAAATAATACACTTCAAATACATGTTTTGAACATATAAATCAGAAACATGAGTTCAACATACAACACAGAAAGGTGCCTCCAACAAATAACATACATATGATGTGAACAACATACAACAGGAGAATAGAATTGTGTTTTTTAAAATATTAAATTGTGTGCCATTAATCACTAAACCGCTGGAATTCAGCTTAGCACTTTGGTCCAGTGTGTATGTCTGTGTATAACTCCCACAACACCAGTTCACTAGAAATGCGCTGTGTTGATATTTCCTACATTTATTAACTACACTTTCTATTCCAGTGGTTCTCAACCTTTTTTGGCCCATGCACCCCTTCACAATATGTTCAAAATGTCACCCCCCCCCCTTTCGTATTTCCTCCCTATAAATCCCCTACCCCCGACCGCCCCTACACAGTATACGTAAAAATGGAAGCTAAATTTAATAACACATACTAGAACAAGTCTAGACGTCTAAATGAAATGTGATTTGCAGGTCTATTTATGTTTTAAAACGAATTCAGAAGAGCGAGAAGTACAGAACTGTAAAGTATGGAGGGAAAAACAATATCAAGTAATCGTTTCTTGTATTAACGTGATCTTGAAATAGTCTTAATTCCCCCTGGAAACCATAAAATTCCCCCCTGGGGGGGGGGGGGGAAGATTCCCCACCGGTTGCGAACCACTGTTCTATTCTATCTCCTGGTCGATCCCTTGAACTCTCCGCTGGCAGTTACAGTTGACACTAATGGTCTTGTGCTTAAACAACCCAAGCAACTTGGAAGTTGTGCTCTATTTAATCAACATCATAATCGTCGTCGACATCATCATCATCACCATCACCACCACCATCACCACCACCACCATCATCATCATCATCACCATCATCATCATCAACATCATCATGGTGTACGCCACCTACTGGCACAGGCGTTGATAACGGTTGTCTGAAAGATGTTGATGAAAGTAAGACATTATACACAATTATAAGAAACAGACACACAGCGCCATTCTTTGGTCATATAATGAGAAGAGAGGCATTGAATAACATCGTGATGACTGGAAAGATCGATGGTGGCAGAGGCACACCAAGAGAGATATGCTGGATGGACGGTGGCAAGTCGGGACAGCAGAGATTATCCAGACAAGAAAAGACCGAGATCTGTGGCGAGGTATAAGCGGCTATGCTAGTTGGCTGAACACATGATGATGATGTTGATCAAATAGATGCACAAATACCAGTTTAAAAAAAGGTCATATTTCATAATAGTTCTTCTTCATCATCCGCTGTCTCCCAGACACCCAGTGTCGGGTGTAGACTTGTGTTGACTGATTGTCAGTTCTCTCGAAGACTGAGATGTAGCTCTTTAAAGCCCGATGCCTTTGCGATTAGGTCGTCTTAGCTCCGTAAAGAGCTGGAAGGGGGCGGGGGCGTCGGTGTAGAGACTTTCCTTCCATCGGTACAATCTTCACAGGGACTGTGTTGTTGTTGACCTCGGCTTTACCCCTCCAAGTTCAGAACCCAGGGAGTCGTTCAACCCTGTTCACGCAACCTAGGATCTGCGGAGAGACATGTTAGACGTCACCAGGGCAGGGTTCAGCTCTACACACACGGGCTGGTTGGGGTTGTGCCTGGGTTGGTCATGTTTCCTCCAGGGAGTTTGGGTGTGTCACCAGTCCACAGCCTCCATTGGGTGTGTCACCTGTCCACAGCCTCCATTGGGTGTGTCACCTGTCCACAGCCTCCATTGAGTGTGTCACCTGTCCACAGCCTCCATTGGGTGTGTCACCTGACCACAGCCTCCATTGGGTGTGTCACCTGTCCACAGCCTCCACTGAGTGTGTCACCTGTCCACAGCCTCCATTGGGTGTGTCACCTGTCCACAGCCTCCATTGGGTGTGTCACCTGCCCACAGCCTCCACTGGGTGTGTCACCTGTCCACAGCCTCCATTGGGTGTGTCACCTGTCCACAGCCTCCATTGGGTGTGTCACCTGTCCACAGCCTCCATTGGGTGTGTCACCTGTCCACAGCCTCCATTGGGTGTGTCACCTGTCCACAGCCTCCATTGGGTGTGTCACCTGTCCACAGCCTCCATTGGGTGTGTCACCTGTCCACAGCCTCCATTGGGTGTGTCACCTGTCCACAGCCTCCACACAACCCACAGATGAAAGAACACGGGCTAGCCCAGGAACGGACCGTGCGAAGCCAGATACCCACAAGGCTACAGTGGCTTTTGTCAGTGACCGTGTGAAAGTGAAATGTAACTAGGGCGGCGACTAGTGCTACTTCTCTCTCACGCCCATTCGCCTTTGACATCATGGCCATCTTGCCATACAACAGTCACCTTCAAATTAATATCCTATTTGTGGCCTGATTCAGTCACAAGATTATTAATCTGAACCAGGCGATTTGACCCTAATATAACTTCTTTTCTGAGGTTGAACGGGGTCGGGGTGATGGCATCATGGAATGGAACGGAGCTAGCTGTTGTTGAGCTCAAACTGGAGTGCAAATAAACACAACACATGACTTGGACGATTGACGCAAGGAGACACGTACAGATACAGACGTTTCAAGAGAAAGTCTTCAACAAAGAATAGAGGGAAAGGAGGTTGGGGGGGGGGGGGGGGCGATAAGGCACACGCATACTTAACTTGCGATCCAATGAAATTACCTTCTTCAGATCCCAATTTAAGTACATTTGTTGTTCTTGTTCGTTGATAAGAAGCTGTTGACACCAGCTCGACATCAACCACCGCATTGTTCTATGTTCACTACATGACTGTCAAAGTAATCTTAGCTGTTTGCGTCACTGCAAGTATGGCTAAGTGGGATAACGGATATACCACCGGATATCCGCTATAACGGATTGTAGATGTCCTTTTCCATGTTTCACTGATGGCGTTCACGTTTCGACCCATTTCTATGTTTAGCTGTTGTTGATCTCCCCCTTGATTTGAAAGTTGGTGAGGTTTCTAGTTACCATATTTAGGACAACGTGATATTGCCAGGTCAGACAATCACGCACATTTCTCTCGCAAAGGGATATAATTCCTTATTATAGAATGTGCAGGAAGAGTTTGTGAAGCGTCACAATGGTTGACAACGTTGCCTGCGTAAAAACACCAAAAGGTGGCATAGAAAAAGCCTGTATGAGTGGGTCAAAGAGTGGGGTGGAGATTGCTTCTTGCCATCGCCGTCTTTGATAATTTCACTGACAGGTGATTTCTCAAGATGAACTCGACCATTTTTTATTTTAAAGTTCCATAACTGAAACTAAGTTATCTGTCCTAACTACATTAAATCTAAGACAATGTATGGATCACCAAAACACAAGAAGTAGACTGTGAGCTTTACTAGAACATGATTACAAGAAACAAAATGGACGTTGCGGCTAACACTTTCGTCAGAACAGAACAAACAAACACAACTACACGAAAAACACTACATGAAAATATCAAGGTTTCTTATCTGTATTCTTATTAGGCTGAATACGCCTGTTTCAGATATACCCCAGTTATTTCTTGTAAAGTTTAAACATGGTTTTCTCTTTATAAAACCAAGCAAAGTGACAACAGGAGAAAATGTTTGTTTGACAATTTAACTGTTTATGAAATTGTTTACTGTCATTCTAAGAATGTCAGTGGCGACTGGACATGATAGTACAGGCCCAATAGTTCATAATACTGGAGCCAGTCAGCACGGAAGCAATCATCATCATGTAGGTCCCTGTCCTGGAGCCAGTCAGCATGGAAGCAATCATCATCATGTAGGTCCTCTTCCTGGAGCCAGTCAGCATGGAAGCAATCATCATCATCATGTAGGTCCCTGTCCTGGAGCCAGTCAGCATGGAAGCAATCATCATCATCATGTAGGTCCTCTTCCTGGAGCCAGTCAGCATGGAAGCAATCATCATCATCATGTAGGTCCCTGTCCTGGAGCCAGTCAGCATGGAAGCAATCATCATCATGTAGGTCCTTTTCCTTGAGCCAGTCAGCATGGAAGCAATCATCATCATGTAGGTCACTGTCCTGGAGCCAGTCAACATGGAAGCAATCATCATCATGTAGGTCCCTGTCCTGGAGCCAGTCAGCATGAAAGCAATCATCATCATCATGTAGGTCCTTTTCCTGGAGCCAGTCAGCATGGAAGCAATCATCATCATCATGTAGGTCCCTGTCCTGGAGCCATTCAGCATGGAAGCAATCATCATCATGTAGGTCCCTGTCCTGGAGCCAGTCAGCATGGAAGCAATCATCATCATGCAGGTCCTCTTCCTGGAGCCAGTCAGCATGGAAGCAATCATCATCGTGTAGGTCCTCTTCCTGGAGCCAGTCAGCATGGAAGCAATCATCATCATGTAGGTCCCTGTCCCGGAGCCAGTCAGCATGGAAGCAATCATCATCATCATGTATGTCCTCTTCCTGGAGCCAGTCAGCATGGAAGCAATCATCATCATGTAGGTCCTCTTCCTGGAGCCAGTCAGCATGGAAGCAATCATCATCATTTAGGTCCCCGTCCTGGAGCCAGTCAGCATGGAAGCAATCATCATCATGTAGATCCTCTTCCTGGAGCCAGTCAGCATGGAAGCAATCATCATCATGTAGGTCCTCTTACTGGAACCAGTCAGCATGGAAGCAATCATCATAATCATGTAGGTCCCCGTCCTGGAACCAGTCAGCATGGAAGCAATCATCATCATGTAGGTCCTCTTCCTGGAGCCAGTCAGCATGGAAGCAATCATCATCATGTAGGTCCTCTTCCTGGAGCCAGTCAGCATGGAAGCAATCATCATCATGTAGGTCCTCTTCCTGGAGCCAGTCAGCATGGAAGCAATCATCATCATTTAGGTCCCCTCCTGGAGCCAGTCAGCATGGAAGCAATCATCATCATGTAGGTCCTCTTCCTGGAGCCAGTCAGCATGGAAGCAATCATCATCATGTAGGTCACCGTCCTGGACCCAGTCAGCATGGAAGCTTTCATCCTTATGTAGGTCTCTGTCATGGAGCCAGTCAGCATGGAAGCAATCATCATCATTATGTAGGTCCCCGTCCTAGAGCCAGTCAGCATAGAAGCAATCATCATCATGTAGGTCCTCTTCCTGGAGCCAGTCAGCATGGAAGCAATCATCATCATTTAGGTCCCGTCCTGGAGCCAGTCAGCATGGAAGCAATCATCATCATGTAGGTCCTCTTGCTGGAGACAGCAAACATGGAAGCAATCATCATCATGTAGGTCCCTGTAATGGAGCCAGTCAGCATGGAAGCAATCATCATCATCATCATGTAGGTCCTCTTCCTGCAGCCAGTCAGCATGGAAGCAATCATCATCATTTAGGTCCCGTCCTGGAGCCAGTCAGCATGGAAGCAATCATCATCATGTAGGTCCTCTTGCTGGAGACAGCAAACATGGAAGCAATCATCATCATGTAGGTCCCTGTAATGGAGCCAGTCAGCATGGAAGCAATCATCATCATCATCATGTAGGTCCTCTTCCTGCAGCCAGTCAGCATGGAAGCAATCATCATCATCATGTAAGTCGTCTTCCTGGAGCCAGCAAACATGGAAGCAATCATCATCGTGTAGGTCCTCTTCCTGGAGCATGTCAGTATGGAAGCAATCATCATCATGTAGGTCCTCTTCCTGGAACCAGTCAGCATGGAAGCAATCATCATCATCATGTAGGTCCTCTTCCTGGAGCCAGCAAACATGGAAGCAATCATCCTCATGTAGGACCTCTTCCTGGAGCCAGTCAGCATGGAAGCAATCATCATCATGTAGGTCCTCTTCCTGGAGCCAGTCAGCATGGAAGCAATCATCATTATGTAGGTCCCCTGTCCTGGAGCCAGTCAGCATGGAAGCAATCATCATCATGTAGGTCCCCGTCCTGGAGCCAGTCAGCATGGAAGCAATCATCATCATGTAGGTCCTCTTCCTGGAGCCAGTCAGCATGGAAGCAATCATTATTATGTAGGTCCCCTGTCCTGGAGCCAGTCAGCATGGAAGCAATCATCATCATCAATTAGGTCCCGGTCCTGGAGCCAGTCAGCATGGAAGCAATCATCATCATGTAGGTCCTCTTCCTGGAGCCAGTCAGCATGGAAGCAATCATCATCATCATGTAGGTCCTCTTCCTGGAGCCAGTCAGCATGGAAGCAATCATCATCATCATGTAGGTCCCTGTCCTGGAGCCAGTCAGCATGGAAGCAATCATCATCATCATGTAGGTCCCTGTCCTGGAGCCAGTCAGCATGGAAGCAATCATCATCATCATGTAGGTCCCTGTCCTGGAGCCAGTCAGCATGGAAGCAATCATCATCATCATGTAGGTCCTCTTCCTGGAGCCAGTCAGCATGGAAACAATCATCATCATCATGTAGGTCCCTGTCCTGGAGCCAGTCAGCATGGAAGCAATCATCATCATGTAGGTCCTTTTCCTTGAGCCAGTCAGCATGGAAGCAATCATCATCATGTAGGTCACTGTCCTGGAGCCAGTCAACATGGAAGCAATCATCATCATGTAGGTCCCTGTCCTGGAGCCAGTCAGCATGAAAGCAATCATCATCATCATGTAGGTCCTTTTCCTGGAGCCAGTCAGCATGGAAGCAATCATCATCATCATGTAGGTCCCTGTCCTGGAGCCAGTCAGCATGGAAGCAATCATCATCATGTAGGTCCCTGTCCTGGAGCCAGTCAGCATGGAAGCAATCATCATCATCATGTAGGTCCTCTTCCTGGAGCAAGTCAGCATGGAAGCAATCATCATCATGCAGGTCCTCTTCCTGGAGCCAGTCAGCATGGAAGCAATCATCATCGTGTAGGTCCTCTTCCTGGAGCCAGTCAGCATGGAAGCAATCATCATCATGTAGGTCCCTGTCCCGGAGCCAGTCAGCATGGAAGCAATCATCATCATCATGTATGTCCTCTTCCTGGAGCCAGTCAGCATGGAAGCAATCATCATCATGTAGGTCCTCTTCCTGGAGCCAGTCAGCATGGAAGCAATCATCATCATTTAGGTCCCCGTCCTGGAGCCAGTCAGCATGGAAGCAATCATCATCATGTAGATCCTCTTCCTGGAGCCAGTCAGCATGGAAGCAATCATCATCATGTAGGTCCTCTTACTGGAACCAGTCAGCATGGAAGCAATCATCATAATCATGTAGGTCCCCGTCCTGGAACCAGTCAGCATGGAAGCAATCATCATCATGTAGGTCCTCTTCCTGGAGCCAGTCAGCATGGAAGCAATCATCATCATGTAGGTCCTCTTCCTGGAGCCAGTCAGCATGGAAGCAATCATCATCATGTAGGTCCTCTTCCTGGAGCCAGTCAGCATGGAAGCAATCATCATCATTTAGGTCCCGTCCTGGAGCCAGTCAGCATGGAAGCAATCATCATCATGTAGGTCCTCTTGCTGGAGACAGCAAACATGGAAGCAATCATCATCATGTAGGTCCCTGTAATGGAGCCAGTCAGCATGGAAGCAATCATCATCATCATCATGTAGGTCCTCTTCCTGCAGCCAGTCAGCATGGAAGCAATCATCATCATTTAGGTCTCGTCCTGGAGCCAGTCAGCATGGAAGCAATCATCATCATGTAGGTCCTCTTGCTGGAGACAGCAAACATGGAAGCAATCATCATCATGTAGGTCCCTGTAATGGAGCCAGTCAGCATGGAAGCAATCATCATCATCATCATGTAGGTCCTCTTCCTGCAGCCAGTCAGCATGGAAGCAATCATCATCATCATGTAAGTCGTCTTCCTGGAGCCAGCAAACATGGAAGCAATCATCATCGTGTAGGTCCTCTTCCTGGAGCAAGTCAGTATGGAAGCAATCATCATCATGTAGGTCCTCTTCCTGGAACCAGTCAGCATGGAAGCAATCATCATCATCATGTAGGTCCTCTTCCTGGAGCCAGCAAACATGGAAGCAATCATCCTCATGTAGGACCTCTTCCTGGAGCCAGTCAGCATGGAAGCAATCATCATCATGTAGGTCCTCTTCCTGGAGCCAGTCAGCATGGAAGCAATCATCATTATGTAGGTCCCCTGTCCTGGAGCCAGTCAGCATGGAAGCAATCATCATCATGTAGGTCCCCGTCCTGGAGCCAGTCAGCATGGAAGCAATCATCATCATGTAGGTCCTCTTCCTGGAGCCAGTCAGCATGGAAGCAATCATTATTATGTAGGTCCCCTGTCCTGGAGCCAGTCAGCATGGAAGCAATCATCATCATCAATTAGGTCCCGGTCCTGGAGCCAGTCAGCATGGAAGCAATCATCATCATGTAGGTCCTCTTCCTGGAGCCAGTCAGCATGGAAGCAATCATCATCATCATGTAGGTCCTCTTCCTGGAGCCAGTCAGCATGGAAGCAATCATCATCATGTAGGTCCTCTTCCTGGAGCCAGTCAGAAAGGAAGCAATCATCATCATTATGTAGGTCCCCGTCCTGGAGCCAGTCAGCATGGAAGCAATCATCATCATGTAGGTCCTCTTCCTGGAGCCAGTCAGCATGGAAGCAATCATCATCATTATGTAGGTCCCCGTCCTGGAGCCAGTCAGCATGGAAACAATCATCATCATTATGTAGGTCCCCGTCCTGGAGCAAGTCAGCATGGAAGCAATCATCATCATTATGTAGGTCCTCTTCCTGGAGCCAGTCAGCATGGAAGCAATCATCATCATTTAGGTCCCCGTCCTGGAGCCAGTCAGCATGGAAGCAATCATCATCATGTAGGTCCCCGTCCTGGAGCCAGTCAGCATGGAAGCAATCATCATCATTTAGGTCCCCGTCCTGGAGCCAGTCAGCATGGAAGCAATCATCATCATTATGAAGGTCCCCGTCCTGTAGCCAGTCAGCATGGAAGCTTTCATCCTTATGTAGGTCTCTGTCATGGAGCCAGTCAGCATGGAAGCAATCATCATCATGTAGGTCCCTGTCCTGGAGCCAGTCAGCATGGAAGCAAACATCATCATCATGTAGGTTCTCTTCCTGGAGCCAGTCAGCATGGAAGCAATCATCATCATATAGGTCCCCGTCCTGGAGCCAGTCAGCATGGAAGCAATCATCATTATGTAGGTCCTCTTCCTGGAGCCAGTCAGCATGGAAGCAATCATCATCATTTAGGTCCTCGTCTTGGAGCCAGTCAGCATGGAAGCAATCATCATCATGTATTTCCCCGTCCTGGAGCCAGTCAGCATGGAAGCAATCATCATCATGTAGGTCCTCTTCCTGTGAGCCAGTCAGCATGGAAGCAATCATCATCATTTAGGTCCCCGTCCTGGAGCCAGTCAGCATGGAAGCAATCATCATCATGTAGGTCCTCTTCCTGGAGCCAGTCAGCATGGAAGCAATCATCATCATCATCATCATCATCATGTAGGTCCTCTTCCTGGAGCCAGTCAGCATGGAAGGAATCATCATCATCATGTAGCTCCCTATCCTGGAGCCAGTCAGCATGGAAGCAATCATCATCATGTAGGTCACCGCCATAGAGCCAGTCAGCATGGAAGCAATCATCATCATGTAGGTCCTCTTCCTGGAGCCAGTCAGCATGGAAGCAATCATCATCACGTAGGTCCCCGTCCTGGAGCCAGTCAGCATGGAAGCAATCATCATCATCATGTAGGTCCTCTTCCTGGAGCCAGTCAGCATGGAAGCAATCATCATCACGTAGGTCCCCGTCCTGGAGCCAGTCAGCATGGAAGCAATCATCATCATCATGTAGGTCCTTTTCCTGGAGTCAGTCAGCATGGAAGCAATCATCACCATCATGTAGGTCCCCGTCCTGGAGCCAGTCAGCATGGAAGCAATCATCATCATGTAGGTCCCCCATCCTAGAGCCAGTCAGCATGGAAGCAATCATCATCATGTAGGTCCTCTTCCTGGAGCCAGTCAGCATGGAAGCAATCATCATCATGTAGGTCCTTTTCCTGGAGCCAGTCAGCATGAAAGTAATCATCATCATCATGTAGGTCCTCTTCCTGGAGCCAGTCAGCATGGAAGCAATCATCATCATGTAGGTCCCTGTCCTGGAGCCAGTCAGGATGGAAGCAATCATCACTATCATGTAGGTCCTCTTCCTGGAGCCAGTCAGCATGGAAGCAATCATCATCATCATATAGGTCCCTGTCCTGCAGCCAGTCAGCATGGAAGCAATCATCATCATGTAGGTCCCCGTCCTGGAGCCAGTCAGCATGGAATCAATCATCATCATGTAGGTCCTCTTCATGGAGCCAGTCAGCATGGAAGCAATCATCATCATGTAGGTCCCTGTAATGGAGTCAGTCAGCATGGAAGTAATCATCATCATCATCATCATGTAGGTCCTCTTCCTGGAGCCAGTCAGCATGGAAGGAATCATCATCATCATGTAGCTCCCTATCCTGGAGCCAGTCAGCATGGAAGCAATCATCATCATGTAGGTCACCGCCATAGAGCCAGTCAGCATGGAAGCAATCATCATCATGTAGGTCCCCGTACTGGAGCCAGTCAGCATGGAAGCAATCATCATCATCATGTAGGTCCTCTTCCTGGAGCCAGTCAGCATGGAAGCAATCATCATCATGTAGGTCCCCGTCCTGGAGCCAGTCAGCATGGAAGCAATCATCATCATGTAGGTCCTTTTCCTGGAGCCAGTCAGCATGGAAGCAATCATCATCATTATGTAGGTCCCTGTCCTGGAGCTAGTCAGCATGGAAGCAATCATCACTATCATGTAGGTCCTCTTCCTGGAGCCAGTCAGCATGGAAGCAATCATCATCATGTAGGTCCTTTTCCTGGAGCCAGTCAGCATGGAAGCAATCATCATCATCATGTAGGCCCTTTTCCTGGAGCCAGTCAGCATGGAAGCAATCATCATCACATAGGTCCCCGTACTGGAGCCAGTCAGCATGGAAGCAATCATCACTATCATGTAGGTCCTCTTCCTGGAGCCAGTCAGCATGGAAGCAATCATCATCATGTAGGTCCTTTTCCTGGAGCCAGTCAGCATGGAAGCAATCATCATCATTATGTAGGTCCCTGTCCTGGAGCTAGTCAGCATGGAAGCAATTATCACTATCATGTAGGTCCTCTTCCTGGAGCCAGTCAGCATGGAAACAATCATCATCATGTAGGTCCTTTTCCTGGAGCCAGTCAACATGGAAGCAATCATCATCATCATGTAGGTCCTCTTCCTGGAGCCAGTCAGCATGGAAGCAATCATCATCATGTAGGTCCCTGTCCTGGAGCCAGTCAGCATGGAAGCAATCATCATCATGTAGGTCCTCTTCCTGGAGCCAGTCAGCATGGAAGCAATCATCATCATGTAGGTCCTCTTCCTGGAGCCAGTCAGCATGGAAGCAATCATCATCATGTAGGTCCTCTTCCTGGAGCCAGTCAGCATGGAAGCAATCATCATCATGTAGGTCCCTGTCCTGGAGCTAGTCAGCATGGAAGCAATCATCACTATCATGTAGGTCCTCTTCCTGGAGTCAGTCAGCATGGAAGCAATCATCATCATGTAGGTCCTTTTCCTGGAGCCAGTCAGCATGGAAGCAATCATCATCATCATGTAGGTCCTCTTCCTGGAGCCAGTCAGCATGGAAGCAATCATCATCATGTAGGTCCCTGTCCTGGAGCCAGTCAGCATGGAAGCAATCATCATCATCATGTAGGTCCCTGTCCTGGAGCCAGTCAGCATGGAAGCAATCATCATCATCATGTAGGTCCTCTTCCTGGAGCCAGTCAGCATGGAAGCAATCATCATCATCATGTAGGTCCCTGTCCTGGAGCCAGTCAGCATGGAAGCAATCATCATCATGTAGGTCCTTTTCCTTGAGCCAGTCAGCATGGAAGCAATCATCATCATGTAGGTCACTGTCCTGGAGCCAGTCAGCATGGAAACAATCATCATCATGTAGGTCCCTGTCCTGGAGCCAGTCAGCATGGAAGCAATCATCATCATCATGTAGGTCCTTTTCCTGGAGCCAGTCAGCATGGAAGCAATCATCATCATCATGTAGGTCCCTGTCCTGGAGCCAGTCAGCATGGAAGCAATCATCATCATGTAGGTCCCTGTCCTGGAGCCAGTCAGCATGGAAGCAATCATCATCATCATGTAGGTCCTCTTCCTGGAGCAAGTCAGCATGGAAGCAATCATCATCATGCAGGTCCTCTTCCTGGAGCCAGTCAGCATGGAAGCAATCATCATCGTGTAGGTCCTCTTTCTGGAGCCAGTCAGCATGGAAGCAATCATCATCATGTAGGTCCCTGTCCCGGAGCCAGTCAGCATGGAAGCAATCATCATCATCATATATGTCCTCTTCCTGGAGCCAGTCAGCATGGAAGCAATCATCATCATGTAGGTCCTCTTCCTGGAGCCAGTCAGCATGGAAGCAATCATCATCATGTATGTCCTCTTACTGGAACCAGTCAGCATGGAAGCAATCATCATCATCATATAGGTCCCTGTCCTGCAGCCAGTCAGCATGGAAGCAATCATCATCATGTAGGTCCCCGTCCTGGAGCCAGTCAGCATGGAATCAATCATCATCATGTAGGTCCTCTTCATGGAGCCAGTCAGCATGGAAGCAATCATCATCATGTAGGTCCCTGTAATGGAGTCAGTCAGCATGGAAGCAATCATCATCATCATCATCATGTAGGTCCTCTTCCTGGAGCCAGTCAGCATGGAAGGAATCATCATCATCATGTAGCTCCCTATCCTGGAGCCAGTCAGCATGGAAGCAATCATCATCATGTAGGTCACCGCCATAGAGCCAGTCAGCATGGAAGCAATCATCATCATGTAGGTCCCCGTACTGGAGCCAGTCAGCATGGAAGCAATCATCATCATCATGTAGGTCCTCTTCCTGGAGCCAGTCAGCATGGAAGCAATCATCATCATGTAGGTCCCCGTCCTGGAGCCAGTCAGCATGGAAGCAATCATCATCATGTAGGTCCTTTTCCTGGAGCCAGTCAGCATGGAAGCAATCATCATCATTATGTAGGTCCCTGTCCTGGAGCTAGTCAGCATGGAAGCAATCATCACTATCATGTAGGTCCTCTTCCTGGAGCCAGTCAGCATGGAAGCAATCATCATCATGTAGGTCCTTTTCCTGGAGCCAGTCAGCATGGAAGCAATCATCATCATCATGTAGGCCCTTTTCCTGGAGCCAGTCAGCATGGAAGCAATCATCATCACATAGGTCCCCGTACTGGAGCCAGTCAGCATGGAAGCAATCATCACTATCATGTAGGTCCTCTTCCTGGAGCCAGTCAGCATGGAAGCAATCATCATCATGTAGGTCCTTTTCCTGGAGCCAGTCAGCATGGAAGCAATCATCATCATTATGTAGGTCCCTGTCCTGGAGCTAGTCAGCATGGAAGCAATCATCACTATCATGTAGGTCCTCTTCCTGGAGCCAGTCAGCATGGAAACAATCATCATCATGTAGGTCCTTTTCCTGGAGCCAGTCAACATGGAAGCAATCATCATCATCATGTAGGTCCTCTTCCTGGAGCCAGTCAGCATGGAAGCAATCATCATCATGTAGGTCCCTGTCCTGGAGCCAGTCAGCATGGAAGCAATCATCATCATGTAGGTCCTCTTCCTGGAGCCAGTCAGCATGGAAGCAATCATAATCATGTAGGTCCTCTTCCTGGAGCCAGTCAGCATGGAAGCAATCATCATCATGTAGGTCCTCTTCCTGGAGCCAGTCAGCATGGAAGCAATCATCATCATGTAGGTCCCTGTCCTGGAGCTAGTCAGCATGGAAGCAATCATCACTATCATGTAGGTCCTCTTCCTGGAGTCAGTCAGCATGGAAGCAATCATCATCATGTAGGTCCTTTTCCTGGAGCCAGTCAGCATGGAAGCAATCATCATCATCATGTAGGTCCTCTTCCTGGAGCCAGTCAGCATGGAAGCAATCATCATCATGTAGGTCCCTGTCCTGGAGCCAGTCAGCATGGAAGCAATCATCATCATCATGTAGGTCCCTGTCCTGGAGCCAGTCAGCATGGAAGCAATCATCATCATCATGTAGGTCCTCTTCCTGGAGCCAGTCAGCATGGAAGCAATCATCATCATCATGTAGGTCCCTGTCCTGGAGCCAGTCAGCATGGAAGCAATCATCATCATGTAGGTCCTTTTCCTTGAGCCAGTCAGCATGGAAGCAATCATCATCATGTAGGTCACTGTCCTGGAGCCAGTCAGCATGGAAACAATCATCATCATGTAGGTCCCTGTCCTGGAGCCAGTCAGCATGGAAGCAATCATCATCATCATGTAGGTCCTTTTCCTGGAGCCAGTCAGCATGGAAGCAATCATCATCATCATGTAGGTCCCTGTCCTGGAGCCAGTCAGCATGGAAGCAATCATCATCACGTAGGTCCCTGTCCTGGAGCCAGTCAGCATGGAAGCAATCATCATCATCATGTAGGTCCTCTTCCTGGAGCAAGTCAGCATGGAAGCAATCATCATCATGCAGGTCCTCTTCCTGGAGCCAGTCAGCATGGAAGCAATCATCATCGTGTAGGTCCTCTTCCTGGAGCCAGTCAGCATGGAAGCAATCATCATCATGTAGGTCCCTGTCCCGGAGCCAGTCAGCATGGAAGCAATCATCATCATCATATATGTCCTCTTCCTGGAGCCAGTCAGCATGGAAGCAATCATCATCATGTAGGTCCTCTTCCTGGAGCCAGTCAGCATGGAAGCAATCATCATCATGTATGTCCTCTTACTGGAACCAGTCAGCATGGAAGCAATCATCATAATCATGTAGGTCCCCGTCCTGGAACCAGTCAGCATGGAAGCAATCATCATCATGTAGGTCCTCTTCCTGGAGCCAGTCAGCATGGAAGCAATCATCATCATGTAGGTCCTCTTCCTGGAGCCAGTCAGCATGGAAGCAATCATCATCATGTAGGTCCTCTTCCTGGAGCCAGTCAGCATGGAAGCAATCATCATCATTTAGGTCCCCGTCCTGGAGCCAGTCAGCATGGAAGCAATCATCATCATGTAGGTCCTCTTCCTGGAGCCAGTCAGCATGGAAGCAATCATCATCATGTAGGTCACCGTCCTGGAGCCAGTCAGCATGGAAGCTTTCATCCTTATGTAGGTCTCTGTCATGGAGCCAGTCAGCATGGAAGCAATCATCATCATTATGTAGGTCCCCGTCCTAGAGCCAGTCAGCATAGAAGCAATCATCATCATGTAGGTCCTCTTCCTGGAGCCAGTCAGCATGGAAGCAATCATCATCATTTAGGTCCCGTCCTGGAGCCAGTCAGCATGGAAGCAATCATCATCATGTAGGTCCTCTTGCTGGAGACAGCAAACATGGAAGCAATCATCATCATGTAGGTCCCTGTAATGGAGCCAGTCAGCATGGAAGCAATCATCATCATCATCATGTAGGTCCTCTTCCTGCAGCCAGTCAGCATGGAAGCAATCATCATCATTTAGGTCCCGTCCTGGAGCCAGTCAGCATGGAAGCAATCATCATCATGTAGGTCCTCTTGCTGGAGACAGCAAACATGGAAGCAATCATCATCATGTAGGTCCCTGTAATTGAGCCAGTCAGCATGGAAGCAATCATCATCATCATCATGTAGGTCCTCTTCCTGGAGCCAGTCAGCATGGAAGCAATCATCATCATCATATAAGTCGTCTTCCTGGAGCCAGCAAACATGGAAGCAATCATCATCATGTAGGTCCTCTTCCTGGAGCCAGTCAGTATGGAAGCAATCATCATCATGTAGGTCCTCTTCCTGGAACCAGTCAGCATGGAAGCAATCATCATCATCATGTAGGTCCTCTTCCTGGAGCCAGCAAACATGGAAGCAATCATCCTCATGTAGGACCTCTTCCTGGAGCCAGTCAGCATGGAAGCAATCATCATCATGTAGGTCCTCTTCCTGGAGCCAGTCAGCATGGAAGCAATCATCATCATGTAGGTCCCCTGTCCTGGAGCCAGTCAGCATGGAAGCAATCATCATCATGTAGGTCCCCGTCCTGGAGCCAGTCAGCATGGAAGCAATCATCATCATGTAGGTCCTCTTCCTGGAGCCAGTCAGCATGGAAGCAATCATTATTATGTAGGTCCCCTGTCCTGGAGCCAGTCAGCATGGAAGCAATCATCATCATCATTTAGGTCCCGGTCCTGGAGCCAGTCAGCATGGAAGCAATCATCATCATGTAGGTCCTCTTCCTGGAGCCAGTCAGCATGGAAGCAATCATCATCATCATGTAGGTCCTCTTCCTGTAGCCAGTCAGCATGGAAGCAATCATCATCATGTAGGTCCTCTTCCTGGAGCCAGTCAGCATGGAAGCAATCATCATCATTATGTAAGTCCCCGTCCTGGAGCCAGTCAGCATGGAAGCAATCATCATCATGTAGGCCCTCTTCCTGTAGCCAGTCAGCATGGAAGCAATCATCATCATTATGTAGGTCCCCGTCCTGGAGCCAGTCAGCATGGAAGCAATCATCATCATTATGTAGGTCCCCGTCCTGGAGCCAGTCAGCATGGAAGCAATCATCATCATTATGTAGGTCCTCTTCCTGGAGCCAGTCAGCATGGAAGCAATCATCATCATTTAGGTCCCCGTCCTGGAGCCAGTCAGCATGGAAGCAATCATCATCATGTAGGTCCCCGTCCTGGAGCCAGTCAGCACGGAAGCAATCATCATCATTTAGGTCCCCGTCCTGGAGCCAGTCAGCATGGAAGCTTTCATCCTTATGTAGGTCTCTGTCATGGAGCCAGTCAGCATGGAAGCAATCATCATCATGTAGGTCCTCTTCCTGGAGCCAGTCAGCATGGAAGCAATCATCATCATCATGTAGGTCCTCTTCCTGGAGCCAGTCAGCATGGAAGCAATTATCATCATGTAGGTCCTCTTCCTGGAGCCAGTCAGAAAGGAAGCAATCATCATCATTATGTAGGTCCCCGTCCTGGAGCCAGTCAGCATGGAAGCAATCATCATCATGTAGGTCCTCTTCCTGGAGCCAGTCAGCATGGAAGCAATCATCATCATTATGTAGGTCCCCGTCCTGGAGCCAGTCAGCATGGAAGCAATTATCATCATTATGTAGGTCCCCGTCCTGGAGCCAGTCAGCATGGAAGCAATCATCATCATTATGTAGGTCCTCTTCCTGGAGCCAGTCAGCATGGAAGCAATCATCATCATTTAGGTCCCCGTCCTGGAGCCAGTCAGCATGGAAGCAATCATCATCATGTAGGTCCCCGTCCTGGAGCCAGTCAGCATGGAAGCAATCATCATCATTTAGGTCCCCGTCCTGGAGCCAGTCAGCATGGAAGCAATCATCATCATTATGAAGGTCCCCGTCCTGTAGCCAGTCAGCATGGAAGCTTTCATCCTTATGTAGGTCTCTGTCATGGAGCCAGTCAGCATGGAAGCAATCATCATCATGTAGGTCCCTGTCCTGGAGCCAGTCAGCATGGAAGCAATCATCATCATCATGTAGGTTCTCTTCCTGGAGCCAGTCAGCATGGAAGCAATCATCATCATTTAGGTCCCCGTCCTGGAGCCAGTCAGCATGGAAGCAATCATCATCATGTAGGTCCTCTTCCTGGAGCCAGTCAGCATGGAAGCAATCATCATCATGTAGGTCACCGTCCTGGAGCCAGTCAGCATGGAAGCTTTCATCCTTATGTAGGTCTCTGTCATGGAGCCAGTCAGCATGGAAGCAATCATCATCATTATGTAGGTCCCCGTCCTAGAGCCAGTCAGCATAGAAGCAATCATCATCATGTAGGTCCTCTTCCTGGAGCCAGTCAGCATGGAAGCAATCATCATCATTTAGGTCCCGTCCTGGAGCCAGTCAGCATGGAAGCAATCATCATCATGTAGGTCCTCTTGCTGGAGACAGCAAACATGGAAGCAATCATCATCATGTAGGTCCCTGTAATGGAGCCAGTCAGCATGGAAGCAATCATCATCATCATCATGTAGGTCCTCTTCCTGCAGCCAGTCAGCATGGAAGCAATCATCATCATTTAGGTCCCGTCCTGGAGCCAGTCAGCATGGAAGCAATCATCATCATGTAGGTCCTCTTGCTGGAGACAGCAAACATGGAAGCAATCATCATCATGTAGGTCCCTGTAATTGAGCCAGTCAGCATGGAAGCAATCATCATCATCATCATGTAGGTCCTCTTCCTGGAGCCAGTCAGCATGGAAGCAATCATCATCATCATATAAGTCGTCTTCCTGGAGCCAGCAAACATGGAAGCAATCATCATCATGTAGGTCCTCTTCCTGGAGCCAGTCAGTATGGAAGCAATCATCATCATGTAGGTCCTCTTCCTGGAACCAGTCAGCATGGAAGCAATCATCATCATCATGTAGGTCCTCTTCCTGGAGCCAGCAAACATGGAAGCAATCATCCTCATGTAGGACCTCTTCCTGGAGCCAGTCAGCATGGAAGCAATCATCATCATGTAGGTCCTCTTCCTGGAGCCAGTCAGCATGGAAGCAATCATCATCATGTAGGTCCCCTGTCCTGGAGCCAGTCAGCATGGAAGCAATCATCATCATGTAGGTCCCCGTCCTGGAGCCAGTCAGCATGGAAGCAATCATCATCATGTAGGTCCTCTTCCTGGAGCCAGTCAGCATGGAAGCAATCATTATTATGTAGGTCCCCTGTCCTGGAGCCAGTCAGCATGGAAGCAATCATCATCATCATTTAGGTCCCGGTCCTGGAGCCAGTCAGCATGGAAGCAATCATCATCATGTAGGTCCTCTTCCTGGAGCCAGTCAGCATGGAAGCAATCATCATCATCATGTAGGTCCTCTTCCTGTAGCCAGTCAGCATGGAAGCAATCATCATCATGTAGGTCCTCTTCCTGGAGCCAGTCAGCATGGAAGCAATCATCATCATTATGTAAGTCCCCGTCCTGGAGCCAGTCAGCATGGAAGCAATCATCATCATGTAGGCCCTCTTCCTGTAGCCAGTCAGCATGGAAGCAATCATCATCATTATGTAGGTCCCCGTCCTGGAGCCAGTCAGCATGGAAGCAATCATCATCATTATGTAGGTCCCCGTCCTGGAGCCAGTCAGCATGGAAGCAATCATCATCATTATGTAGGTCCTCTTCCTGGAGCCAGTCAGCATGGAAGCAATCATCATCATTTAGGTCCCCGTCCTGGAGCCAGTCAGCATGGAAGCAATCATCATCATGTAGGTCCCCGTCCTGGAGCCAGTCAGCACGGAAGCAATCATCATCATTTAGGTCCCCGTCCTGGAGCCAGTCAGCATGGAAGCTTTCATCCTTATGTAGGTCTCTGTCATGGAGCCAGTCAGCATGGAAGCAATCATCATCATGTAGGTCCTCTTCCTGGAGCCAGTCAGCATGGAAGCAATCATCATCATCATGTAGGTCCTCTTCCTGGAGCCAGTCAGCATGGAAGCAATTATCATCATGTAGGTCCTCTTCCTGGAGCCAGTCAGAAAGGAAGCAATCATCATCATTATGTAGGTCCCCGTCCTGGAGCCAGTCAGCATGGAAGCAATCATCATCATGTAGGTCCTCTTCCTGGAGCCAGTCAGCATGGAAGCAATCATCATCATTATGTAGGTCCCCGTCCTGGAGCCAGTCAGCATGGAAGCAATTATCATCATTATGTAGGTCCCCGTCCTGGAGCCAGTCAGCATGGAAGCAATCATCATCATTATGTAGGTCCTCTTCCTGGAGCCAGTCAGCATGGAAGCAATCATCATCATTTAGGTCCCCGTCCTGGAGCCAGTCAGCATGGAAGCAATCATCATCATGTAGGTCCCCGTCCTGGAGCCAGTCAGCATGGAAGCAATCATCATCATTTAGGTCCCCGTCCTGGAGCCAGTCAGCATGGAAGCAATCATCATCATTATGAAGGTCCCCGTCCTGTAGCCAGTCAGCATGGAAGCTTTCATCCTTATGTAGGTCTCTGTCATGGAGCCAGTCAGCATGGAAGCAATCATCATCATGTAGGTCCCTGTCCTGGAGCCAGTCAGCATGGAAGCAATCATCATCATCATGTAGGTTCTCTTCCTGGAGCCAGTCAGCATGGAAGCAATCATCATCATGTAGGTCCCCGTCCTGGAGCCAGTCAGCATGGAAGCAATCATCATTATGTAGGTCCTCTTCCTGGAGCCAGTCAGCATGGAAGCAATCATCATCATTTAGGTCCTCGTCTTGGAGCCAGTCAGCATGGAAGCAATCATCATCATGTAGGTCCTCTTTATGGAGCCAGTCAGCATGGAAGCAATCATCATCATGTATGTCCCCGTCCTGGAGCCAGTCAGCATGGAAGCAATCATCATCATGTAGGTCCTCTTCCTGTGAGCCAGTCAGCATGGAAGCAATCATCATCATTTAGGTCCCCGTCCTGGAGCCAGTCAGCATGGAAGCAATCATCATCATGTAGGTCCTCTTCCTGGAGCCAGTCAGCATGGAAGCAATCATCATCATCATCATCATCATGTAGGTCCTCTTCCTGGAGCCAGTCAGCATGGAAGGAATCATCATCATCATGTAGCTCCCTACCCTGGAGCCAGTCAGCATGGAAGCAATCATCATCATGTAGGTCACCGCCATAGAGCCAGTCAGCATGGAAGCAATCATCATCATGTAGGTCCTCTTCCTGGAACCAGTCAGCATGGAAGAAATCATCATCATGTAGGTCCTCTTCCTGGAGCCAGTCAGCATGGAAGCAATCATCATCATCATGTAGGTCCTCTTCCTGGAGCCAGTCAGCATGGAAGCAATCATCATCATGTAGGTCCTCTTCCTGGAGCCAGTCAGAAAGGAAGCAATCATCATCATTATGTAGGTCCCCGTCCTGGAGCCAGTCAGCATGGAAGCAATCATCATCATGTAGGTCCTCTTCCTGGAGCCAGTCAGCATGGAAGCAATCATCATCATTATGTAGGTCCCCGTCCTGGAGCCAGTCAGCATGGAAGCAATCATCATCATTATGTAGGTCCCCGTCCTGGAGCCAGTCAGCATGGAAGCAATCATCATCATTATGTAGGTCCTCTTCCTGGAGCCAGTCAGCATGGAAGCAATCATCATCATTTAGGTCCCCGTCCTGGAGCCAGTCAGCATGGAAGCAATCATCATCATGTAGGTCCCCGTCCTGGAGCCAGTCAGCATGGAAGCAATCATCATCATTTAGGTCCCCGTCCTGGAGCCAGTCAGCATGGAAGCAATCATCATCATTATGAAGGTCCCCGCCCTGTAGCCAGTCAGCATGGAAGCTTTCATCCTTATGTAGGTCTCTGTCATGGAGCCAGTCAGCATGGAAGCAATCATCATCATGTAGGTCCCTGTCCTGGAGCCAGTCAGCATGGAAGCAATCATCATCATCATGTAGGTTCTCTTCCTGGAGCCAGTCAGCATGGAAGCAATCATCATCATGTAGGTCCCCGTCCTGGAGCCAGTCAGCATGGAAGCAATCATCATTATGTAGGTCCTCTTCCTGGAGCCAGTCAGCATGGAAGCAATCATCATCATTTAGGTCCTCGTCTTGGAGCCAGTCAGCATGGAAGCAATTATCATCATTTAGGTCCTCTTTATGGAGCCAGTCAGCATGGAAGCAATCATCATCATGTATGTCCCCGTCCTGGAGCCAGTCAGCATGGAAGCAATCATCATCATGTAGGTCCTCTTCCTGTGAGCCAGTCAGCATGGAAGCAATCATCATCATTTAGGTCCCCGTCCTGGAGCCAGTCAGCATGGAAGCAATCATCATCATGTAGGTCCTCTTCCTGGAGCCAGTCAGCATGGAAGCAATCATCATCATCATCATCATCATGTAGGTCCTCTTCCTGGAGCCAGTCAGCATGGAAGGAATCATCATCATCATGTAGCTCCCTATCCTGGAGCCAGTCAGCATGGAAGCAATCATCATCATGTAGGTCACCGCCATTGAGCCAGTCAGCATGGAAGCAATCATCATCATGTAGGTCCTCTTCCTGGAACCAGTCAGCATGGAAGAAATCATCATCATGTAGGTCCTCTTCCTGGAGCCAGTCAGCATGGAAGCAATCATCATCACGTAGGTCCCCGTCCTGGAGCCAGTCAGCATGGAAGCAATCATCATCATCATGTAGGTCCTCTTCCTGGAGCCAGTCAGCATGGAAGCAATCATCATCACGTAGGTCCCCGTCCTGGAGCCAGTCAGCATGGAAGCAATCATCATCATCATGTAGGTCCTTTTCCTGGAGTCAGTCAGCATGGAAGCAATCATCACCATCATGTAGGTCCCCGTCCTGGAGCCAGTCAGCATGGAAGCAATCATCATCATGTAGGTCCCCATCCTAGAGCCAGTCAGCATGGAAGCAATCATCATCATGTAGGTCCTCTTCCTGGAGCCAGTCAGCATGGAAGCAATCATCATCATGTAGGTCCTTTTCCTGGAGCCAGTCAGCATGAAAGTAATCATCATCATCATGTAGGTCCTCTTCCTGGAGCCAGTCAGCATGGAAGCAATCATCATCATGTAGGTCCCTGTCCTGGAGCCAGTCAGGATGGAAGCAATCATCACTATCATGTAGGTCCTCTTCCTGGAGCCAGTCAGCATGGAAGCAATCATCATCATCATATAGGTCCCTGTCCTGCAGCCAGTCAGCATGGAAGCAATCATCATCATGTAGGTCCCCGTCCTGGAGCCAGTCAGCATGGAATCAATCATCATCATGTAGGTCCTCTTCATGGAGCCAGTCAGCATGGAAGCAATCATCATCATGTAGGTCCCTGTAATGGAGTCAGTCAGCATGGAAGCAATCATCATCATCATCATCATGTAGGTCCTCTTCCTGGAGCCAGTCAGCATGGAAGGAATCATCATCATCATGTAGGTCCCTATCCTGGAGCCAGTCAGCATGGAAGCAATCATCATCATGTACGTCACCGCCATAGAGCCAGTCAGCATGGAAGCAATCATCATCATGTAGGTCCCCGTACTGGAGCCAGTCAGCATGGAAGCAATCATCATCATCATGTAGGTCCTCTTCCTGGAGCCAGTCAGCATGGAAGCAATCATCATCATGTAGGTCCCCGTCCTGGAGCCAGTCAGCATGGAAGCAATCATCATCATGTAGGTCCTTTTCCTGGAGCCAGTCAGCATGGAAGCAATCATCATCATTATGTAGGTCCCTGTCCTGGAGCTAGTCAGCATGGAAGCAATCATCACTATCATGTAGGTCCTCTTCCTGGAGCCAGTCAGCATAAAAGCAATCATCAACATGTAGGTCCTTTTCCTGGAGCCAGTCAGCATGGAAGCAATCATCATCATCATGTAGGCCCTTTTCCTGGAGCCAGTCAGCATGGAAGCAATCATCATCACATAGGTCCCTGTACTGGAGCCAGTCAGCATGGAAGCAATCATCACTATCATGTAGGTCCTCTTCCTGGAGCCAGTCAGCATGGAAGCAATCATCATCATGTAGGTCCTTTTCCTGGAGCCAGTCAGCATGGAAGCAATCATCATCATTATGTAGGTCCCTGTCCTGGAGATAGTCAGCATGGAAGCAATCATCACTATCATGTAGGTCCTCTTCCTGGAGCCAGTCAGCATGGAAACAATCATCATCATGTAGGTCCTTTTCCTGGAGCCAGTCAACATCGAAGCAATCATCATCATCATGTAGGTCCTCTTCCTGGAGCCAGTCAGCATGGAAGCAATCATCATCATGTAGGTCCCTGTCCTGGAGCCAGTCAGCATGGAAGCAATCATCATCATGTAGGTCCTCTTCCTGGAGCCAGTCAGCATGGAAGCAATCATCATCATGTAGGTCCTCTTCCTGGAGCCAGTCAGCATGGAAGCAATCATCATCATGTAGGTCCTCTTCCTGGAGCCAGTCAGCATGGAAGCAATCATCATCATGTAGGTCCCTGTCCTGGAGCTAGTCAGCATGGAAGCAATCATCACTATCATGTAGGTCCTCTTCCTGGAGTCAGTCAGCATGGAAGCAATCATCATCATGTAGGTCCTTTTCCTGGAGCCAGTCAGCATGGAAGCAATCATCATCATCATGTAGGTCCTCTTCCTGGAGCCAGTCAGCATGGAAGCAATCATCATCATGTAGGTCCCTGTCCTGGAGCCAGTCAGCATGGAAGCAATCATCATCATCATGTAGGTCCCTGTCCTGGAGCCAGTCAGCATGGAAGCAATCATCATCATCATGTAGGTCCTCTTCCTGGAGCCAGTCAGCATGGAAGCAATCATCATCATCATGTAGGTCCCTGTCCTGGAGCCAGTCAGCATGGAAGCAATCATCATCATGTAGGTCCTTTTCCTGGAGCCAGTCAGCATGGAAGCAATCATCATCATGTAGGTCACTGTCCTGGAGCCAGTCAGCATGGAAACAATCATCATCATGTAGGTCCCTGTCCTGGAGCCAGTCAGCATGGAAGCAATCATCATCATCATGTAGGTCCTTTTCCTGGAGCCAGTCAGCATGGAAGCAATCATCATCATCATGTAGGTCTCTGTCCTGGAGCCAGTCAGCATGGAAGCAATCATCATCATGTAGGTCCCTGTCCTGGAGCCAGTCAGCATGGAAGCAATCATCATCATCATGTAGGTCCTCTTCCTGGAGCAAGTCAGCATGGAAGCAATCATCATCATGCAGGTCCTCTTCCTGGAGCCAGTCAGCATGGAAGCAATCATCATCGTGTAGGTCCTCTTCCTGGAGCCAGTCAGCATGGAAGCAATCATCATCATGTAGGTCCCTGTCCCGGAGCCAGTCAGCATGGAAGCAATCATCATCATCATGTATGTCCTCTTCCTGGAGCCAGTCAGCATGGAAGCAATCATCATCATGTAGGTCCTCTTCCTGGAGCCAGTCAGCATGGAAGCAATCATCATCATGTATGTCCTCTTACTGGAACCAGTCAGCATGGAAGCAATCATCATAATCATGTAGGTCCCCGTCCTGGAACCAGTCAGCATGGAAGCAATCATCATCATGTAGGTCCTCTTCCTGGAGCCAGTCAGCATGGAAGCAATCATCATCATGTAGGTCCTCTTCCTGGAGCCAGTCAGCATGGAAGCAATCATCATCATGTAGGTCCTCTTCCTGGAGCCAGTCAGCATGGAAGCAATCATCATCATTTAGGTCCCCGTCCTGGAGCCAGTCAGCATGGAAGCAATCATCATCATGTAGGTCCTCTTCCTGGAGCCAGTCAGCATGGAAGCAATCATCATCATGTAGGTCACCGTCCTGGAGCCAGTCAGCATGGAAGCTTTCATCCTTATGTAGGTCTCTGTCATGGAGCCAGTCAGCATGGAAGCAATCATCATCATTATGTAGGTCCCCGTCCTAGAGCCAGTCAGCATAGAAGCAATCATCATCATGTAGGTCCTCTTCCTGGAGCCAGTCAGCATGGAAGCAATCATCATCATTTAGGTCCCGTCCTGGAGCCAGTCAGCATGGAAGCAATCATCATCATGTAGGTCCTCTTGCTGGAGACAGCAAACATGGAAGCAATCATCATCATGTAGGTCCCTGTAATGGAGCCAGTCAGCATGGAAGCAATCATCATCATCATCATGTAGGTCCTCTTCCTGGAGCCAGTCAGCATGGAAGCAATCATCATCATTTAGGTCCCGTCCTGGAGCCAGTCAGCATGGAAGCAATCATCATCATGTAGGTCCTCTTGCTGGAGACAGCAAACATGGAAGCAATCATCATCATGTAGGTCCCTGTAATGGAGCCAGTCAGCATGGAAGCAATCATCATCATCATCATGTAGGTCCTCTTCCTGGAGCCAGTCAGCATGGAAGCAATCATCATCATCATATAAGTCGTCTTCCTGGAGCCAGCAAACATGGAAGCAATCATCATCGTGTAGGTCCTCTTCCTGGAGCCAGTCAGTATGGAAGCAATCATCATCATGTAGGTCCTCTTCCTGGAACCAGTCAGCATGGAAGCAATCATCATCATCATGTAGGTCCTCTTCCTGGAGCCAGCAAACATGGAAGCAATCATCCTCATGTAGGACCTCTTCCTGGAGCCAGTCAGCATGGAAGCAATCATCATCATGTAGGTCCTCTTCCTGGAGCCAGTCAGCATGGAAGCAATCATCATCATGTAGGTCCCCTGTCCTGGAGCCAGTCAGCATGGAAGCAATCATCATCATGTAGGTCCCCGTCCTGGAGCCAGTCAGCATGGAAGCAATCATCATCATGTAGGTCCTCTTCCTGGAGCCAGTCAGCATGGAAGCAATCATTATTATGTAGGTCCCCTGTCCTGGAGCCAGTCAGCATGGAAGCAATCATCATCATCATTTAGGTCCCGGTCCTGGACCCAGTCAGCATGGAAGCAATCATCATCATGTAGGTCCTCTTCCTGGAGCCAGTCAGCATGGAAGCAATCATCATCATCATGTAGGTCCTCTTCCTGTAGCCAGTCAGCATGGAAGCAATCATCATCATGTAGGTCCTCTTCCTGGAGCCAGTCAGCATGGAAGCAATCATCATCATTATGTAGGTCCCCGTCCTGGAGCCAGTCAGCATGGAAGCAATCATCATCATGTAGGCCCTCTTCCTGGAGCCAATCAGCATGGAAGCAATCATCATCATTATGTAGGTCCCCGTCCTGGAGCCAGTCAGCATGGAAGCAATCATCATCATTATGTAGGTCCCCGTCCTGGAGCCAGTCAGCATGGAAGCAATCATCATCATTATGTAGGTCCTCTTCCTGGAGCCAGTCAGCATGGAAGCAATCATCATCATTTAGGTCCCCGTCCTGGAGCCAGTCAGCATGGAAGCAATCATCATCATGTAGGTCCCCGTCCTGGAGCCAGTCAGCATGGAAGCAATCATCATCATTTAGGTCCCCGTCCTGGAGCCAGTCAGCATGGAAGCTTTCATCCTTATGTAGGTCTCTGTCATGGAGCCAGTCAGCATGGAAGCAATCATCATCATGTAGGTCCCCGTCCTGGAGCCAGTCAGCATGGAAGCAATCATCATTATGTAGGTCCTTTTCCTGAAGCCAGTCAGCATGGAAGCAATCATCATCATTTAGGTCCCCGTCTTGGAGCCAGTCAGCATGGAAGCAATCATCATCATGTAGGTCCTCTTCCTGGAGCCAGTCAGCATGGAAGCAATCATCATCATGTAGGTCCCCGTCCTGGAGCCAGTCAGCATGGAAGCAATCATCATCATGTAGGTCCTCTTCCTGGAGCCAGTCAGCATGGAAGCAATCATCATCATGTATGTCCCCGTCCTGGAGCCAGTCAGCATGGATGCAATCATCATCATGTAGGTCCTCTTCCTGTGATCCAGTCAGCATGGAAGTAATCATCATCATTTAGGTCCCCGTCCTGGAGCCAGTCAGCATGGAAGCAATCATCATCATGTAGGTCCTCTTCCTGGAGCCAGTCAGCATGGAAGCAATCATCATCATCATCATCATCATGTAGGTCCTCTTCCTGGAGCCAGTCAGCATGGAAGGAATCATCATCATCATGTAGCTCCCTATCCTGGAGCCAGTCAGCATGGAAGCAATCATCATCATGTAGGTCACCGCCATAGAGCCAGTCAGCATGGAAGCAATCATCATCATGTAGGTCCTCTTCCTGGAACCAGTCAGCATGGAAGAAATCATCATCATGTAGGTCCTCTTCCTGGAGCCAGTCAGCATGGAAGCAATCATCATCACGTAGGTCCCCGTCCTGGAGCCAGTCAGCATGGAAGCAATCATCATCATCATGTAGGTCCTCTTCCTGGAGCCAGTCAGCATGGAAGCAATCATCATCACGTAGGTCCCCGTCCTGGAGCCAGTCAGCATGGAAGCAATCATCATCATCATGTAGGTCCTTTTCCTGGAGCCAGTCAGCATGGAAGCAATCATCATCATGTAGGTCCCCATCCTAGAGCCAGTCAGCATGGAAGCAATCATCATCATGTAGGTCCTCTTCCTGGAGCCAGTCAGCATGGAAGCAATCATCATCATGTAGGTCCTTTTCCTGGAGCCAGTCAGCATGAAAGCAATCATCATCATCATGTAGGTCCTCTTCCTGGAGCCAGTCAGCATGGAAGCAATCATCATCATGTAGGTCCCTGTCCTGGAGCCAGTCAGGATGGAAGCAATCATCACTATCATGTAGGTCCTCTTCCTGGAGCCAGTCAGCATGGAAGCAATCATCATCATCATATAGGTTCCTGTCCTGCAGCCAGTCAGCATGGAAGCAATCATCATCATGTAGGTCCCCGTCCTGGAGCCAGTCAGCATGGAATCAATCATCATCATGTAGGTCCTCTTCATGGAGCCAGTCAGCATGAAAGCAATCATCATCATGTAGGTCCCTGTAATGGAGCCAGTCAGCATGGAAGCAATCATCATCATCATCATCATGTAGGTCCTCTTCCTGGAGCCAGTCAGCATGGAAGGAATCATCATCATCATGTAGGTCCTTATCCTGGAGCCAGTCAGCATGGAAGCAATCATCATCATGTAGGTCACCGCCATAGAGCCAGTCAGCATGGAAGCAATCATCATCATGTAGGTCCCCGTCCTGGAGCCAGTCAGCATGGAAGCAATCATCATCATCATGTAGGTCCTCTTCTTGGAGCCAGTCAGCATGGAAGCAATCATCATCATGTAGGTCCCCGTCCTGGAGCCAGTCAGCATGGAAGCAATCATCATCATGTAGGTCCTTTTCCTGGAGCCAGTCAGCATGGAAGCAATCATCATCATTATGTAGGTCCCTGTCCTGGAGCTAGTCAGCATGGAAGCAATCATCACTATCATGTAGGTCCTCTTCCTGGAGCCAGTCAGCATGGAAGCAATCATCATCATGTAGGTCCTTTTCCTGGAGCCAGTCAGCATGGAAGCAATCATCATCATCATGTAGGTCCTTTTCCTGGAGCCAGTCAGCATGGAAGCAATCATCATCACATAGGTCCCCGTCCTGGAGCCAGTCAGCATGGAAGCAATCATCACTATCATGTAGGTCCTCTTCCTGGAGCCAGTCAGCATGGAAGCAATCATCATCATGTAGGTCCTTTTCCTGGAGCCAGTCAGCATGGAAGCAATCATCATCATTATGTAGGTCCCTGTCCTGGAGCTAGTCAGCATGGAAGCAATCATCACTATCATGTAGGTCCTCTTCCTGGAGCCAGTCAGCATGGAAACAATCATCATCATGTAGGTCCTTTTCCTGGAGCCAGTCAGCATGGAAGCAATCATCATCATCATGTAGGTCCTCTTCCTGGAGCCAGTCAGCATGGAAGCAATCATCATCATGTAGGTCCCTGTCCTGGAGCCAGTCAGCATGGAAGCAATCATCATCATGTAGGTCCTCTTCCTGGAGCCAGCCAGCATGGAAGCAATCATCATCATGTAGGTCCTCTTCCTGGAGCCAGTCAGCATGGAAGCAATCATCATCATGTAGGTCCTCTTCCTGGAGCCAGTCAGCATGGAAGCAATCATCATCATGTAGGTCCCTGTCCTGGAGCTAGTCAGCATGGAAGCAATCATCACTATCATGTAGGTCCTCTTCCTGGAGTCAGTCAGCATGGAAGCAATCATCATCATGTAGGTCCTTTTCCTGGAGCCAGTCAGCATGGAAGCAATCATCATCATCATGTAGGTCCTCTTCCTGGAGCCAGTCAGCATGGAAGCAACCATCATCATGTAGGTCCCTGTCCTGGAGCCAGTCAGCATGGAAGCAATCATCATCATTATGTAGCAGATCTTTGCAGAATGTGGCTCTCATCAAAGCCCCAAGAAAAGCCTCTCTATCTCCGTCCTCTCCATCTCCCGCCTCACGCATCCTCATATGCAAGATGTCTGTAAGGCTCTTTGTCTTCCTATTAGTTCACCCCTGCCTCCTCTTCCAAAAACTAGACCTTCCCTCACTTTCTCTGTAAGCCATCGTGACCTTTGATAGGGCCAAAGTATTTCATTTTCCCAGACCTGATACTGTTGATGAGTCAGTTCTCTTCGACATCCTGCTCTTGTAGAATCTTCGATATCCTGCTCTTGTAGAATCTTCGATATCCTGCTGTAGTAGAATCTTCGATATCCTGCTGTTGTAGAATCGTCGATATCCCGCTGTAGTAGAATCTTCGATATCCCGCTGTAGTAGAATCTTCGATATCCTGCTGTTGTAGAATCTTCGATATCCCGCTGTAGTAGAATCTTCGATATCCTGCTGTTGTAGAATCTTCGATATCCTGCTCTTGTAGAATCTTCGATATCTTGCTGTTGTAGAATCTTCGATATCCTGCTCTTGTAGAATCTTCGATATCTTGCTCTTGTGGAATCTTCAATATCCTGCTCTTGTGGCATGTTCGATATCCTGCTCTAGTAGAATCTTTGATATCCTGCTCTTGTAGAATCTTCGATATCCTGCTCTTGTAGAATCTTCGATATCCTGCTCTTGTAGAATCTTCGATATCCTGATCTTGTAGAATCTTCGATATCCTGCTCTTGTAGAATCTTCGATATCTTGCTCTTGTGGAATCTTCAATATCCTGCTCTTGTGGCATCTTCGATATCCTGCTCTAGTAGAATCTTCGATATCCTGCTCTTGTAGAATCTTCGATATCCTGCTCTTGTAGAATCTTCGATATCCTGCTCTTGTAGAATCTTCGATATCCTGCTGTAGTAGAATCTTCGATATCCTGCTGTTGTAGAATCGTCGATATCCCGCTGTAGTAGAATCTTCGATATCCCGCTGTAGTAGAATCTTCGATATCCTGCTCTAGTAGAATCTTCGATATCCTGCTCTTGTAGAATCTTCGATATCCTGCTCTTGTAGAATCTTCGATATCCTGCTCTTGTAGAATCTTCGATATCCTGCTGTAGTAGAATCTTCGATATCCTGCTGTTGTAGAATCGTCGATATCCCGCTGTAGTAGAATCTTCGATATCCTGCTGTTGTAGAATCTTCGATATCCCGCTGTAGTAGAATCTTCGATATCCTGCTCTTGTAGAATCTTCGATATCCTGCTGTTGTAGAATCTTCGATATCCTGCTGTTGTAGAATCTTCGATATCCCGCTGTAGTAGAATCTTCGATATCCTGCTGTTGTAGAATCTTCGATATCTTGCTCTTGTGGAATCTTCAATATCCTGCTCTTGTGGCATCTTCGATATCCTGCTCTAGTAGAATCTTCGATATCCTGCTGTTGTAGAATCTTCGATATCCTGCTCTTGTAGAATCTTCGATATCCTGCTCTTGTAGAATCTTCGATATCCTGCTCTTGTAGAATCTTCGATATCCTGCTCTTGTAGAATCTTCGATATCTTGCTCTTGTGGAATCTTCAATACCCTGCTCTTGTGGCATCTTCGATATCCTGCTCTAGTAGAATCTTCGATATCCTGCTGTTGTAGAATCTTCGATATCCTGCTCTTGTAGAATCTTCGATATCTTGCTCTTGTGGAATCTTCAATACCCTGCTCTTGTGGCATCTTCGATATCCTGCTCTAGTAGAATCTTCGATATCCTGCTGTTGTAGAATCTTCGATATCCTGCTCTTGTAGAATCTTCGATATCCTGCTCTTGTAGAATCTTCGATATCCTGCTCTTGTAGAATCTTCGATATCCTGCTCTTGTAGAATCTTCGATATCCTGCTGTTGTAGAATCTTCGATATCCTGCTGTTGTAGAATCTTCGATATCCTGCTGTAGTAGAATCTTCGATATCCTGCTGTTGTAGAATCTTCGATATCCTGCTCTTGTAGAATCTTCGATATCCTGCTGTTGTAGAATCTTCGATATCCTGCTGTTGTAGAATCTTCGATATCCTGCTGTTGTAGAATCTTCGATATCCTGCTGTTGTAGAATCTTCGATATCCTGCTGTTGTAGAATCTTCGATATCCTGCTGTTGTAGAATCTTCGATATCCTGCTGTAGTAGAATCTTCGATATCCTGCTGTAGTAGAATCTTCGATATCCTGCTGTTGTAGAATCTTCGATATCCTGCTGTAGTAGAATCTTCGATATCCTGCTGTTGTAGAATCTTCGATATCCTGCTGTAGTAGAATCTTCGATATCCTGCTGTTGTAGAATCTTCGATATCCTGCTCTTGCAGGCAGCACTGGTCAGGACCCTCTGGGATAGTGGTTATAGTGCGGAATGACAGACAGAGTGTATGGTTCGGCAGGAAGTGACCAGAGGATCTGACCAACACTCAGTACCCCAATGGTAAACCAAGTGGACATATAATCAGATTGCAATAAGTACCATAAGTATTGGGGTTCTTCGCTGGCTGTTGCAGATGAGGACGGAGCGCGCATGGGAATGCCTCAAGTGCTGTAATGTCGGTTCCTGACTCAACTCAATTCATTTGAAATATAATGTTGAACTTCTCTTAAGTAGATCAGATGTACAGTTTAGCTTGAAAATAAAGTGAAATACAACAAATGAGAACACTTATTTTGTAGGTTAAAAATGTTTTGCGTATCCTTTTACAGGACTTAGCTGTCAACAGCAGCATCTTTCAGCTGTCTGTTGATCTCTTGGCAAGATTACGCTCAGTAGTTTGCCATTGCTTTCTGAGCGGCCGGCTCAGTATCCGCAAGTCACGAGCGGGGGTCGAACCACCTCAGTTCTCGCTCCGCTGCGAGACTCTGCGTGATAAACGGGATTACAGAGAGAAAGTGTTGTAACCCCACAGCCAGAGAGACCGGCATTTTGTAGGTTACACGTTGAAAAAAAAAGAAACACCCTAACATGCACAGTTCGGGACGACTTTTGTTTTTTGGTTTTTGTTCGCATATCCTTTTACAGGACATCGCTGTCAACATCAGCATCTTTCAGCTGCTTGTTGATTTCTTGGCAAGATTACCCTCAGTAGTTTGCCATTGCTTTCTGAGCGACCGACTCACATACCCCGTAGCCGACGCGGAGAGAACCGCTACCGATTCTCGCGCACGTCACGTTACTCACGAGACTACACGGGATTACGGAGAGAGTCGTGTAACCCCTAGACCAGGGAGACCGGCTCGCGGCGCAAGATCCCAGGCTATAGAGTAGTTTTTTTTTGCTTTCACCTTGATATCTGAGAGTGCGATTTTTATATTAGTAAGTTCAACGAACTGATATTGCTAAAGATGAGAAGGATATACGTGAAACTGTAAGCTCACATTTGGGCATTTTAAGGTCTAAGCGTAGATACGTGACGTCAAAGTTATGAGTTAAGTAAATAATGATTGTCAGTTACTTTTTTGTCAGAGAGGAGAACAGATGGACTGTACGTACTGTAAAATCCTAGAAAATTCGTTCTGTGGAAGAGTGACCAGTTCCATTTAGGAGCAACATCGAACTTTATATTCCCGTTCGTCAGGTGGCGCTAGGTGTCTCATGCGCATGTGCATAAACAAAATGGCGACTGTATTTACGGAGTGTACAACCAAAGAGCAACACGCTGTTGTGAGTTGTTTTTTTTTTGGTGGGCAAAAAGACTGCCTGTAAAGGACATTCATAAAGAAATGCTTCCTATTTATGTTGACAAATGTTTGTCCCGTAAAGCGGCGCATAGATGGGTAGAAAAATTTTATCAAGGACGCTCTAAAATTGTTGAAGAAATCCGATCTGGTCGTCCTGTTGATATTGCAACAGAAGCATCCGTGCAGCGGGTGGAGGAGATGATTAGAGGTGACAGGCGAGTAACGATAGACTCTGTAGCTTCTGCAATACGGTGCTCACATGGTTCTGCATACAGCATAATGCATGATCAATTGAAATTAAGAAAGTGTGCTTATGGTGGGTACCCTGACAATTGAAGGAGGAACACAAAATGAACTGATTCTGTCCTTGCATCATCTCTGTCGATACGAAGATTGAAGGACAGGACAGAATTGTTACTGGGGACGAATCATGGGTGCATCACTACCAACCCGAATCAAAGCGTGCTTCAATGCAATGGAAACATCTTTCTTCGCCTTGTGTCCAAAAATTCAAGGTTGCGCCATCAGCAGGGAAGGCTATACTGACAGTGTTCTGTGATTGTCAAGGAGTGCTTTTAACCAATTTCAAGAAGAAAGGTGACAATGTTTATTCTGAATCGTACTGTGAAGTTCTATCCATGCTTCATGATGCAAATTCAAAGAAAACGTCCAGGACTGATGACTAGTGTTGCTTCTTCATGACAATGCCAGTCCACATACGGCTCGATTAACTCAGGAGAAAATTAGCCAACTAGGGTGGGAATTTCTGGAACATCCACCTTACTTAGCCTCTAACTAAGAGCATGATGCTCTAACTTAGACTTAGCCTCTAGCGATTTCCACCTTTTTGGTCCACTGAAAACCCACCTTTGCGGGAGACATTTCGCGAATGACGCCAAAGTTGAACGTGAAGTAAAAACGCAGTTCTATGCAGCCGGTTTTGGAGGACTGATAAAACGATGGGATCTTCTTCTTCTTCCTTCGTTCGTCTGAAATATGTTTATAACTACAATGTTGTCTCTTGTATGAATCTAGCATTCTTTTTTTTTTTTAGTTCACTTAGAGGTCCATAGAGTTTATCTTCCACTGTTGTCTCTCTAGCCAGAAGGTTCGCTTGGATATGTTGTAGTTTGGGCAGTCCTGGAGTATGTGCTCTGCTGTCTGCGACGCCAAACCACATGTGCACATGGCTGAGTCACCAATCTTGAATTTTGTATACAAGTGGTTGCGTTATATATTGTGTCCTGTTCTGAAGCGCAGAAAAATGACCTGTTCTGGTCTGTCCATAACGTGGTAGTCGTCTTGAGTAGGGTTTGGTGGCCCTCTGACTGATTTGATCATTCTTTTCTTTTGGTGGTGTGTAATGGGCACATCAGGTTGTTCTTCTTTTGCTCCTTCCTTAGCCAATCGATCAGCTCTATCGTTTCCGGAGACTCCACATAGGGATGGTATCCACTGTATGGTGATCTTATGCTGACTGCTAAGTTCAGAAATTGTGCCCTTAGAACTGGCAATTTCCCAGACAGGAGCGCCTCTATTACGGATTTTGCATCTGTCAATATCACCACAGGTTGTGTACCATGGCTGGTATTGTGTAATTTCTCTGTGGCTATCTTGATTGCCTCAATTTCAGCATCATAGTTATGGCAGTACTTTCCTGTTGGAACTCTGGCCGTGTCTCTAGTATTACTTGAGTATTCTATGTACACTCCCGCTCCTCCATTTCGAACAGCATTTTGTGCGGACCCATCTGTGTAGACTCGGATCCAGAGATCCTGTGGGTATTCGTCATCAAGGAAGCTGAGAGTGGCTGTTCTGCGCTGTACAATGTTCTGTTCTCCCTTGTCAAATATTCCTCTCACTTTTGTCTGGATTTGTAGCGATAGTCTATGTTCATCTTTCCACGGGGTTCGCTCTGGAATAATTGTCAGGGGATACCAACTGTGGGAAGATGGATGGTTTCTCTGCAGAGTTGTTTGGCCTGGTTGATGAAACTACTTCTTTTCAACCGCCCGATAGCTAAGTTTACAAATCTTTTCTTCATAGGGTGGCCTGGCAAGCTGAGGAACTTTTCTGCTTGTATTAATGTTTTTGTATCTCTGCGTTCTCTTAGAGCTTGTGTCCTCCCCATTTTCTCCATTGCTACTATAGGGGTTGATCTCATCCCTCCTGTGATGACTCTAAGAGCTTGATTTTGCACCTTGTCCAGCTCTTGTAGTGTGGTTTTTGATGCTGAACACCACGCAGTTGACCCGTATTCCAAGTATGATCGTATGCTCTGTTGATAAACTTTCCTAAGTATTTTCCCACTGGCTCCTCATAGCTTTCTCAGGATGGCTATTTTCCTTCTGGCTTTTGCTACTGCTTTTTTGATGTGTTTTCTCCATGTTACACCAAGATCTGTTGGTTCTTTATCTTCTCTTAGGGGATAAGTGCATCAATGTTGGTGGAAATTATGTTGAGAAATAAAGGGACAATGCATGTATACACATAAACTAGTTTCAAATTGTTATCATATTTAGTTATTTTTCTACATCCATTTGTGACTTACTTATTGACTGCCCCTCGTATTGGCAAGGTAAGCATGTAATCTGTCACCTGAGGTGGTTATCCAGATCTAAAATCCTTTTCCCTGTCAATGAAAGTGCTGTCATTTTATTTCTGCCCTGGTAGGTTAATTGTTAGTTAGACCGGGTGAGAAAATGGCTAGAGAGCTTTCAACATTCTGTTCCATTAGTTTTCTTGGGCTCTGTAAGATCCTGGCGCTTATAAGAGATAAGACTATCGCAAGAACTCACTTGAAATCTAACTCTACATGTGAATAGAAATCGTCAGACTCTTTTCTCTGGGAGTTTAGTGAAATTCATCTTCTCATCATCCTGTGGCGTGCCATAGCCTGGAGCTTTCTATTTACTGTTTCCTTGGGGTTACTTTGGTATTTATTATTCTTAGTGTGGGTATAGCTAACTATGAGGACTGGTTCTGAGAGGAGGATGAATTAGTATCACTGTTACAATTCTATGTAGGATTACTATCGAAGGTCAATGGTTCTTTGTGTTGGATCCTTCTCGGGAAAGTTGTTAGAGAAGGTAGAAGTCTAATTAATAGAGAAGGCACAACCTCTAATTGTTAGAAATGGCACAGCCTCTAATTGTTAGAGAAGGTACAACCTCTAATTGTTAGAGAAGGTACAACATATAATTGTTAGAGAAGGCAACCTCTAATTGTTAAAGTAAACACAACTCTAACTGTGTACATAAGACACAAATCTAATTGTTAGAGAATGTACAACCTCTAATTGTTAGAGAAGGTACAACCTCAAATTGTTAGAGAAGACACAACCTCTAATTGTTAGAGAAGACACAACTATAATTGTTAGAGAATGTACAGCCTCTAATGGTTAGAGAAGGCACAACTCTAATAGTAAGGAAAACACAATCCCTAATTGAAAAAAAAAAAACACAAGTCTAATTGTCAGAGAAAGCTTAATTTAAAGTTTTAGAGGCATAACCCACCATTTATTATTAGGGGAGACAATTTAAATTTGTTCAGAAGGTACAACTCCACTGCCTGTAAATACACTGACTAAAATTTGAGGTTGTAGAAGACAAGGGAAAACCATCATGCTAACCTCCCAGAAATAACTTTGCAGGCAGTTACAAAACTAGACTTCTGCTGCAGGCACGTTCAAGAAAGGGGGCATGAGGTTACAGCGGTCTCCAGGTGAGGACATCTGCCTGTAGCTCGCACAGACCTGGTTCCTTCACACAGCCTGGTCTGTATGGATTTGCTGTGGTCAAGTAAGAAAGGGATGGCATACACCCCAGTAGTGTATTGGACATCTCGCTGTCACAGATAAACGTAAACAACTGGAAAGACCCATGTGGACATGCCACCAATCCGTCAACAGTTGGAAACTGAAAAGGCTGTTGCCCAGACTACATTCAACAATTAAAAATCCCACCCACAAGAATCATATTTACAGCATGTATGACTCTGGTGTGTACACACTTGGATAAATCCTTCTAGTTTGATCCAGGGAAGGAGACTGGAGCACTTCTGGAGATGTTTGTGTGCAATGACTGTCATCCTTTACCACATCAAAAACACCAATGAGCTTCACTCTGTATAACTCTGATGTCATTGTCTCTGAGGGGGTTTGAAGACAAGTAGGAAGGGGTGGAAAAGATACAGAGAGAGAGAGAGGGAGGGAGGGGGAGAGAGAGAGAGAGAGAGAGAGAGAGAGAGAGAGAGAGAGAGAGAGAGAGAGAGAGAGAGAGAGAGAGAGAGAGAGAGAGAGAGAGGTATATAGAGCAACAGAGACAGAAAGAGACTACAAATGACACAAAGGCACTAACCACTTGTTAGGTTGCATGTTTCTTTAATATTATAGCATTGATAATACATCATTGCAAATATGTAACAGAGCACATGGCATCACACACACACAGACTGACACACAAGTCACTGCATTTTAGGCAGCACACCACTTACTCGTACACACACTTACTCGTACACACACTTACCCGTACACACACTTGCTAACGCTAATTTTCTTCATGCATGCAGACAGACATTAACTATGTGACATTTCATATAAAAAAAACACACAAGTGAATTGTGTAGTACATCACTTTACAAACAGGTGAATTCCAGCATAAGGTACTCTACATAAAAGTGATTTGTATGTGCGAGCTCACACAAGTCATATATGACAGCTTATATGGCATACACATGAATTACATGACATAATACATGACACCTGGCTGTCAACTGGCACAATGATGACCTCATTAACGATTGTGAGAACATCAGCTACAACAGGAGAAGTCAACAACTCACTGTGTGTGTATGTATGTGTGTGTGAGACAGAGATTGTGTGTGAGGGGGATAGAGAGAGATTGTGTGTGAGGGAGCTAGAGAGAGAGAGAATGCGGGTACACTACGTGACAGGTGATCTGTTCCCTGTCTGAAGGAAGGGGTGTGAATTTAGTTTAGTGTAGTCGACGGATCAACATCACGCACACGGTTTAACCCATAAGTGTTCCGTTCTACTCCTAACTCAAGCCTGAGTCCGGAGAATCTCAGCTCAGTGCACAAACTCCATAGCATTGGTGATGATCCAACTCAAAATTTTGCCCGGGCAGTGCCGTTAGGCTACTCTTTTTCGATTTCCAACTGCCAAAGGATTTTTTTAAACGTGCGCAACAATACACGCGGACGTCCAATCTCACTACCCAGAGACCAGGGTAAATTTTGTTATTAGAAGTCCACATGAAAAAAATCCTGGGGTGTAAGTACATCCACACATCTGAAATCTCTCTCAGCTCATGATCAATCCAGTATTAGTGCTCTCCGCCGCACGTATTTATTATTATAAGCAGATAAATTGTCTGGGAGAGATGTAGTTAAGAGTATCAACTGTCTGGGAGGGACAGAGTTAAGTATCAACTATCTGGGAGAGATGGAGTTAGAGTATCAACTATCTGGAAGAGATGGAGTTAAAGTATCAACTGTCTGGGAGATATGGAGTTAAAGTATCAACTGTCTGGGAGAGATAAAGTATCAACTGTCTGGGAGAGATAAAGTATCAACTGTCTGGGAGAGATGGAGTTAATAGTATCAACTGTCTGGGAGAGATGGAGTTAATTGTTATCAACTGTCTGGGCCACAGTGGGTTATACCAATAGCTGTCTGAAGATAGCAGGTTAGCAAGTTAAAGATGTTAAAAAAGGCAACACATGTCTGAAATAGAAAGGCAGAGAGAGAGATAAAGCAACAACCAGACACATGGAATTGTGCAATAGTTAATAAATTTAACTGTAAAACAAAAGCAGGCAGATTTGTGTTCCAAACTGTCCACCTTCTTCAACCAGTTAATGAGATAATTAATTAATGAAACCGTGTATGTGAAAAAGCTAACTTCATGGACGGCACACATATACACTCTGTAATCTACATAATCCTGATATTGCTGTTATAAAAGACAATAAAAACAAGGCAAGTATCCTGCATAGAACTGAAACAGCAATGTCATGTGACAACGAATGCCTGTATCATAGTACACAAGTAACAACCAGTGCTAAACGACAGCACAAAGTTGGCAACACCAAGTCTGCAAAAACACTACATTGATTATTCACATGCAAGGATATAGACAGATAGACGAAAACAAACAAGAAATAGTTGTTAAAACACAAGTAAAACATGCATTGTATCTGTTTGTGTATTCAGCTAATGAAGTTTAGCAAAGACAACAAAACCAGTGAGTACAGAATGCAAACCATGGCAACATGAGGACACAAGCCAGCAGTTGGACGGACGGACAATCATTTCTGGCCAGAGATCTACTTGGATAAATAGCAGAAATAGTTTGCTTGTATGTCACAGACATGTAGGGACAAGAAGACGTGAGGACACCAAGACAAGCATACACTGCACAAGAAATATGGGAGGACATAAAATAACCACATATGACTGATCTTGGCTGTATACAGACTAGCTATTGTATTGTGTATGTACAAAATATATGGCCACTTGCTGGCCTAAATCTGGCGTATTACAAACTTTCATGGCGGCTTCTTTGCCTACTACTGTTGGGACAATCTTCTGCTAAACACCACAGCCGTATACACATATGCTTGTGTGCGCAGAGTTGTGGCAACAATCTGTCTGAGGCAAATGCCAAATAACAATCATGAGAGAGAGAGAGAGAGAGAGAGAGAGAGAGAGAGAGAGAGAGAGAGAGAGAGAGAGAGAGAGAGAGAGAGAGAGAGAGAGAGAGAGAGAGAGAGAGAGAGAGAGAACAACAGTGGGCAGTCACCAGAAAATATATTATTTAGGTATTCTATATACATATAAACATGATATAAAACAACGCAGAAACTCATCAACAAATGACACAGATACAGTGCCAGAGATGTTGGGAGGGTGCCAGTGATCTGTACAATATCACAACCTCAACTACATCAACATCACCAATGTGACAATTGAATGTGACATGTATGTAGTACAAATGATGTATGATGTAAGTAGCCGGCACATTCCAGTCTTGGTACAGTGATGCAGCAACAGTTCATGTGATGAATGTTCAGTACAACATGAGCCAGCAGGGCATAGGCATTGATGATGTTCAATCTTGTCATGATGAGTACATGAAGATATCATGTATAGAACAGGTTCAGGAAATTGCTAATATTTGTTTGAACAAATGACATCACTAATATCTGGGAACATCTGACATCACCATACCTACTGTGTAAATGACATCACTAATATCTGTTAAACAACTGACATCACTAATATCCGCTGGACACATGACATCTATAATATCCACTGAACAAATGACACCTCTAATATCCACTGAACAAATGACACCTCTAATATCCACTGAACAAATGACATCTCTAATATCCACTGAACAAATGACATCTCTAATATCCACTGAACAAATGACATCTCTAATATCCACTGAACAAATGACATCTCTAATATCGACTGAACAAATGACATCCCTACTGCCCACTGATATCATTAATGTCCCCTGGAAGAAATGACAATGCTGATGTCACATCATACATTAGTCTGTCCTGTAGAGAACTTCACCCCCAGAAAACACTTTCCAAGTGTCTTTCTTTCACAAACCAAATGTCTGCCTATCATAAACCAAATGTATGTCTATTATAAACCTAGTACCTGTCTATCATAAACCAAATGTGTCTCCACCCTAAACCAAATGTCTGTCTATCATTAACCGAGTGTCTCTCTACCAAAACCAGATGTCCTGCCTCGGTTACTGCTACACGTGAATTATCTATCGCATCTAATAATTCATCTACGTTATGACATCTGTACTTGTGTGAACAAATCACTTCGCTAACATCTGTGTGAACAGATGACATCACTAACATCTGATTGAATAATCTGTGACTGCTCAATCTGGGTCATGACAACTGCACCATATAGCAATGACCCATGTGAAGTGACATTAAGTGCCTCAATGATGTCAGTCTGAAGCAAAACTATCTATGTGCAGCCACAAATAAACAGATCCCCCAGCATTGCTCATTCATGCAAGTTACCGACATCTGACCTCCTTCCAGGTTTGGTGACCCAAGTAACTCCACATGGGAGAAGTAACTCCACATGGGAGAACGAACAACATGAGTCATCAAGAGATAAGTCCTGCCAATTTGTCTTCAGCATAGGCTGAACAGGTTACCACTTGTGATGATGACCCAATGCTCCACTAGCAGCCCTAGTGAGTAATGTTGAGAATGAGGTGTCCTTCTGAATGAGCTTGCCATAATAGTGTAGCCTTCAACATAAGGACTGTCTAGACACAGCCTGCAAGACTTGTATAGCAACATACGGACTGTCTAGACACAGTGTGCAAGACTAGCAACATACGGACTGTCTAGACACAGTGTGCAAGACTTGTATAGCAACATACGGACTGTCTAGACACAGTGTGCAAGACTTGTATAGCAACATATGGACTGTCTAGACACAGTCTGCAAGACTTGTATAGCAACATAAGGACTGTCTAGACACAGTCTGCAAGACTTGTATAGCAACATAAGGATTCTAGACAGTCTGCAAGACTTTTATAGCAAGATACAGACTATCTAGACATAGTCTGTAAGACTTGTATAGCAACATACGGACTGTCTAGACACAGTCTGCAAGACTTGTATAGCAACATCGGACTATCTAGACAGTCTGCAAGACTTGTATAGCAACATACGGACTATTTAGACACAGTCTGCAAGACTTGTATAGCAACATACGGATTATGTAGACACAGTCTGCAAGACTTGTATAGCAACATACGGATTATGTAGACACAGTCTGCAAGACTTATATAGCAAGATACAGACTATCTAGACACAGTCTGCAAGACTTGTATAGCAAGATACAGACTATCTAGACACAGTCTGCAAGACTTATATAGCAAGATACAGACTATCAAGACACAGTCTGCAAGACTTGTATAGCAACATACGGACTATCTAGACACAGTTTGCAAGACTTATATAGCAACATAAGGATGATAATGAGTGTCTAGACACAGTCTGCAAGACTTGTATAGCTCTAACAATCAAACCAACACAACAGTTAAAATGTTGGCTAACAACGGTTTTCATTTGGACACTTCAGTAGCGGATGTGTATTTCATCAAGTGGTATGGTGTTTGCTAACATACAGCTGTGTATTCCATCAAGTGGGATGGTGTTTGTTAACATACAGCTGTGTATTCCATCAAGCGGTATAGTGTTTGCTAACATACAGCTGTGTATTCCATTAAGTGGTATGGTGTTTGCTAAAACAAACAAGTAAAGGATCATGTGCCACGCCTGTAGACATAGATGGCACATGGTGCTAGCACTCCTGGCTCATGTGCTCAATATGGTGCTAGCACTCCTAGCTCATGTGCTCAATATGGTGCTAGCACTCCTGGCTCATGTGCTCAATATGGTGCTAGCACTCCTAGCTCATGTGCTCAATATGGTGCTAGCACTCCTAGCTCATGTGCTCAATATGGTGCTAGCACTCCTGGCTCATGTGCTCAATATGGTGCTAGCACTCCTAGCTCATGTGCTCAATATGGTGCTAGCACTCCTAGCTCATGTGCTCAATATGGTGCTAGCACTCCTGGCTCATGTGCTCAATATGGTGCTAGCACTCCTAGCTCATGTGCTCAATATGGTGCTAGCACTCCTAGCTCATGTGCTCAATATGGTGCTAGCACTCCTGGCTCATGTGCTCAATATGGTGCTAGCACTCCTGGCTCATGTGCTCAATATGGTGCTAGCACTCCTAGCTCATGTGCTCAATATGGTGCTAGCACTCCTGGCTCATGTGCTCAATATGGTGCTAGCACTCCTAGCTCATGTGCTCAATATGGTGCTAGCACTCCTAGCTCATGTGCTCAATATGGTGCTAGCACTCCTGGCTCATGTGCTCAATATGGTGCTAGCACTCCTAGCTCATGTGCTCAATACCATGCCAACCCCCTGTACCTCCCAGAATACTCCCTTGTACCCAGCGTAGTCGGGGTCAACCTGGGAGCCCAGGCCTTTCAACACAAACCCCCGCCTTGATGGGGATTGGAACACACGAACATCGGCCAGTCCGGCAAGTGTGCTAGCCACTGCACTACTGCAGCTACAGGTGCCAATATCACCATGGATTCCATCAACAGAGCTGACATGCCAACATATCACCATTTATTCCATCAACTGGGATGATATGTGACAATATATCACCATTTATTCCATCAACTGGGATGTTAGCATGTGCCAACATATCACCATTTATTTCATCAACTGGGTGATATGTGCCTACATATCACCATTTATTCCATCAACTGGGATGATATGTGACAACATATCACCATTTATTCCATCAACTGGGATGATATGTGACAACATATCACCATTTATTCCATCAACTGGGTGATATGTGCCAACATATCACCATTTATTCCATCACCTGGGATGATATGTTGCTAACGTATCACCATTTATTCCATCACCTGGGATGTTACCATGTGCTAACATATCATAATTTATTCCATCACCTGGGATAACATGTGCCAACATATCACCATTTATTCCATCACCTGGGATGTTACCATGTGCTAACATATCATAATTTATTCCATCACCTGGGATAACATGTGCCAACATATCACCATTTATTCCATCACCTGGGATGTTACCATGTGCTAACATATCATAATTTATTCCATCACTTGGGATAACATGTGCCAACATATCACCATTTATTCCATCACCTGGGATGATACCATGTGCTAACATGTCACCATTTATTCCATCACCTGGGATGTTACCATGTGCTAACATATCATAATTTATTCCATCACCTGGGACAACATGTGCCAACATATCATCATTTATTCCATCACCTGGGATGATACCATGTGCTAACATGTCACCATTTATTCCATCACCTGGGATGTTACCATGTGCTAACATATCATAATTTATTCCATCACTTGGGATAACATGTGCCAACATATTACCATTTATTCCATCACCTGGGATGATACCATGTGCTAACATGTCACCATTTATTCCATCACCTGGGATGTTACCATGTGCTAACATATCATAATTTATTCCATCACCCGGGATAACATGTGCAAACATTTGCATTCCATTAACTGGAGTGGTATTTACTAACAGATTTATGCATCCTGTTAGACTGGATCTATTTAACAACATAAACAGCCATAAAATAACCCAATGAGATGGCATTTATTAACATAAATGTTTGAATTAGTCGTATGTGATGGTATCTGATCCCACACACCCAGCATCAATCACCCAGGGTGGTATATGAATTGACCACTAGCAATTGCCAGGAATGATACTTTAGCAATAAAATCAACATGCTAGGCAAAACCTGCGATGAGTCAACCCTCTGGCATATAACGTACAGCACCAGTAATTTGGCCTGAGATCTCCTTTGAGACCTGGCCGTTGGGTTAGTTCATGACATAACACATCCCTGTGGAACAGGGTAGATGAATGATCACCACAGTAAGTTAGTGCTGTTGCAGTCTTGTGCTGTCGGGAGTGCCAGGAACAATTACCACCACGACTGTATCACAGTGACTTGGATGTTCTCACATTCTCCTCAAGGTTGAGTGGCCAGCATGGCTCAGAACGTGTTCTTGAAGTGAGCTGAAAGATGAGCAGATGTGAGAATCGCCTGGCACGTGCTGATGTATTCAGCAGTATCAACTGGACACAAACTTGTTCACATGCCAGGCCATCTTTCTGCCACTTTTTTCTCAGTTCTTTGGTCGGAGGGTCATCTCATGTTGTTGAGGGCGGCAGGCCAACCTGGGACACTGCTGTTGGCTGTTGCTGTGGGGGCTGCACCTGGGGAACAGCTGGGTGTTGTGGGGTTGGAGCAAGGAGCACTGAGGCTGTCTGAGGCTGAGGCTGACTGGGCAGTACGGCTGGCACAGGCTGTGGCAGTCTGGGCTGTTGAAGCTTGTTGAGTGTCTCTGGCTTGGCCTCTGATCTGAGGATGGAGTTCTCATACTCCAGCTGTCCAATTCTTTCCATCATCTCCCCAATCTGCTGCTTGAGGATCTCCACCTCCTCGCGTACAGCATACATGAGATGCCGCTTCACCAAATCCTGCAAGGAGATACAAGAAACAGAATGTACCACAAGATATGGAATTTATTGTATTACTGTGAGTGTCCTGATGATTGTGTTGAAGACATGGCTCCAAGGAACCTAGTGAGTCTAGTTTGATCCTGATCCCACATAGCTAAAGCACATTTGCCATAGTATGGTGGCTAGTGTACTTGATTGCCAGCCTGTTGTTCTGGGTTCAAAACTTCTAGGTGGCAATTACTTTGTGACCAGATGGCTGAGGGTTAACTTAAATGGGTACCAGAAACATTTCTGAGAGGTGATTCCACGATGCTGTCTAGCACATCAAACATTAAATGGCACCTGGCTAAGAAAATATTCTGACAGGACTATTACCCCAATAAGCCAGGGTAACAGCAGCATGGTGTGCTGTGTTGTCAGTGAGAGACTTATGTCTCTCATGGTACGTTTTCCACTGGACCGAGCCTTCTGAATATATCAGTAGCCACATGCGAAATCTAGCATGTGTATTATTTCACCTCAACTTCTTAGAAAATTCTTGACAAATATCTCCTTTCAAAATCCTCCACTTTCTTTTTCCAAATACACCTTCTTTATGTGTCATTAATCAAACTAATACACTATAAGTGTTTTTTTTTTTTTTCAAAACGGACACACGTTAGTCCTATCTCATACTGTCCTAGAAACATGTGATTGTCCCTTCTCATACTGTCTATAAAAATGTGATAAGACTGTTCCAAATAGAATAAATAGGCTCTCCCCCATCAGGATGATCCCATTCCCTATGAAAGTGAGTCAGTCGACCCCAAAATAAGGCAAACACTGAATATGAACAGCAGAACACTGCTAAAACAGGCTTGTTTACAGGAAGGAAGTATTCTCTTGACTAAAGAAAGGTAGTAAAACAGAGAGTGGAATTATATCATCCAAAGCAAGTCAGCATGGCCGAATGGATAAGAACACGTGTTCTTAAATATCTGGTATGCTGAAGCTATTGTAAGAGGTTCAACCCCTACACTGGACAGCTGGACTGAAATGTTGACCTGTCGCCCTTGATTGGGGACATATATTACAAGTACCTCTGAAGTCGGGGTAAGTTTGCCTGATAGCGATGGACACTGTTGATAGGGAAAACTAATCCACAAGCAAAATTCAGTTCATCACTACTAGAAGCAGAGTGTAATGACCACGCTTGAGTTCAAAGCGAGTGGAAAAAAAAATAATCAAACAAATAAACATAAAGGCGTAATGAAAAGATAACAATTAATAGTAAGAACAGAAAAACTAGGTGCTAGTACAAGAGAAAACATCTGAGTCAACCAGATCCCAAAATCTGGGTGCCACTGACTCCCCACTACATGGGAGGTGAACAGATCCTGAAGGCAGGTGCGGTTTTGCATGTGAAGTCTTGTGACTCTCTCTATCTGTGTGTGTGTGTGTGTGTGTGTGTGTGTGTGTGTGTGTGTGTGTGTGTGTAAGTATGGGGAGCTGTAGATCTGTAGATGAGGTGTAGGGGAGCACAGTTTGGGAACCACTGTGGTGAAGGGGAGGGGACAGGGAAGGTCAAGCCCAGAACAACATCCTTGTTGATGGCCATCCTGTATGATTGTTTATGCTTCTGTTGACAGCTTGAGAATACAAAGGACTCAGTTGTTGTAGTTGCAGGGTTCAGTTGTTGTAGGGTTCAGTTGTTGTAGGGTTCAGTTGTTGTAGGGTTCAGTTGTTGTAGTTGTAGGGTTCAGTTGTTGTAGGGTTCAGTTGTTGTAGGGTTCAGTGGCGGGCTACTGCAGCAAGTCATGACCAGTATTTTAGTATGTTCACAGTACACACATGAACACTTATAGAGAATTCTCATCTTACGCTTGACAATGCCGACCACTTCTGGTGTATGTGGTATGATAAAGAGTTTTGTTGTTGTGAACTGCAAGTGTTGTATCAATGTCATGTGGTGATACTGCAAGTGTTGTATCAATGTCATCTGGTGATACTGCGAGTGTTGTATCAATGTCATGTGGTGATACTGCAATTGTATCAATGTCATGTGGTGATACAGCAAGTGTTCTATCAATGTCATGTGGTGATACTGCAAGTGTTCTATCAATGTCATGTGGTGATACTGCAAGTGTTCTATCAATGTCATGTGGTGATACAGCAATCAATGTCATGTGGTGACACTGCAAGTGTTGTATCAATGTCATGTGGTGATACTGCAAGTGTTCTATCAATGTCATGTGGTGATACTGCAAGTGTTCTATCAATGTCATGTGGTGATACAGCAATCAATGTCATGTGGTGACACTGCAAGTGTTGTATCAATGTCATGTGGTGATACTGCGAGTGTTCTATCAATGTCATCTGGTGATACTGCGAGTGTTGTATCAATGTCATGTGGTGATACTGCAAGTGTCTTATCAATGTCATGTGGTAATACAGCAAGTGTTGTATCAATGTCATGTGGTGATACTAGAAGTGTTCTATCAATGTCATGTGGTGATACTAGAAGTGTCCTATCAATGGCATGTGGTGATACTAGAAGTGTTCTATCAATGCTGTGTTCTGATACTGCAATGTTATATGCCGATGTAACAAGCAACTAAGATGAGCTGAACCTGCAGCAGGCCCAATGTGAACTCACCAACTTTTTGAGAAACATGCCGTTCTGATCCGCGGGTGGGCTCGTGGCCGGACTGGACATTATAACGAACTTGGGGGCAAGATTGGGCATGAAGCACCGACCACAGAAAGGCTTGAGAGGCAGAGATGTGGCTGCTGAAACACCGGACCACACGCCAGACACACCGTGGATGCCCGTTCACTGGAGGCAGCTGGCTAATATAAGGTGGGCACAGAGTGCTACACGGTCTGTCTATCATCGGTGTTCAAAAAGATTCCCGGGTATATGCTCTTGTTAGTGAGCTGAACAGTTATATTGTTTATAAATAGGCTTCTGTTGGAGTGTCCTCGCGACAATAGGGTCTTGTGAAGACTTCCAGCGTTCACTATCAGGAAAGACAACACACATGATATCATCTACGCCACCCGCCTCTTCACTACATCAGTACCAGGCCCAAGTCCGCTTGTGGACTATTTCCTTACAAAAAGAACAACACCGGGATGTTATTAACACCCCCCCCCCCCCGAACGCGGGATTGTGGAGTGTACGCCCAGAATTCTCGGATAAGGGCGAAAAAAATCAGCATTACGCGTTAAATATCGACATTTAATATCACGCTCTGTCATAATTCCGAAAATCAGAATATCATGTAAATTGTTAATGTTGACAAGGAAGACAAGAGAAAACCATCTCATTACTTTTCCAAGAAAGAGGGTGATACAGCAAATGTTCTGTCAAAGTGTTCCTACAAAGGCTGTCAAATGGCTGAGATTTGTGTTTAACAAAATGTCACAACTTGGACTAACTAACCTAACATGACAAGTACAAGTCCCTAATGATGCCATGTACACTCACTAAAGCCTGTAATTCGCGCCCCTAGGAGCACATTAGGATTCTAGTTGGGAATTGAGCGCAGACCTTATGCGAGGCTGGTGATCGCATAATGTGACGAACCATAAATCGCCCAGGCTCACAGCTGATGTTCATTGTTGTGCTTTCTTTCTGTCTTGTTTCCATCACTCTTCTTCCAACCCAGGGTGATGAAAGGACACACAAAAATGGGGGAATAAGAGAGGAAGAAAAAAAAAAAAAGGGGGGGGGGTTGGGGGAATAAGAGAGAAAAACTACACGAGATCTACATTTGACACCACACCGATACATCCTCACCATGGGTGCTGATTTGGCTGATTAAAGCCAGTACATGTAAGTCAGTTAAAAAAACAAAACGCTACGCCTGAGCACACACATTTAGCACACGAAATCTGCAACGCCCCCTTAAAGTACAGCCGTTACTTAATCCGACTCCAGGCTTTGAAGCTGGGCTATATTTAAACTAGCATGCGACCACATCCCACCCGATCCCAGGTAACCGGGCTCTACCGTATGCTTAAATTCCGCTAACAGGACCCGGTATGTATGCCTACTGACTGCCGTCCATGTTTTCGTGTCGCTACTTGATCGTCTATTTATAACACTTTATAGGTTGGACATTTCTCACCCACCACTGCCGTCTTGTTGTGTTCCCCGTTGAAGATACCATTATATCAACACGTTTTAATTATGACTGTTTCTGGAGAATCACGACCTACCTTACCCTATTTAGTACTTGTGTACCTAGTCTATATGAATACAGAAGACAATGCGACGTTTACACTATGGAAAATTCTACCATTGCAGAGGAATATTTCCATACATTCGTTGTGACGGCGAAAACCAAAACAAACAAAACAGTAAAAGAGAGCAAACAAGTCCCAAAATATCTGTATTAACTAGAATAACACATTGGAAACGGCATTCCTGTGCTAAAATTATATGGCGCCATCGTCCCGGCAAACACAGCAGTTCTGAAGGTAGTGTAAACAACGGCCATAGAAAGCCAGTTGAGCTATGCCTGCTAATTCATCGCTTACAATTACCAAAAGTGAATGACGCAGATAAACACTCAAGACTGTTTTCGCGCGGTAAACCTACTTCTGCAGTAAACAATATTTACACAACTATAACTAGTTATTGTGGTTACAATTAACGTTGTAAAACGCAATCTATTGTAGTTACAATCAACGTAAACACATTACTATCAACGCCGTAAAACACAATCTCTCACGATCCTGTCTGGAGACGGACGGACCGGCCACAACTAGACAGATCCGGACCTCTCAAATTGTGCATGCTTACTACCCCAGGCACTGGGAGTGGTAGCGGGCGGTTGGGGAAACATGAGGGAGGGGGCAGCGGGAGTACGGGAGAAATGGGGTTCGAAAAGGGATCAATAATATGGCGTCACTCACAGCGGAAAGGAGGAAATTTCTGTCTCACGAGTGGAAAACATCAACAAACCTGGTGAGGGAAGCAGAAAGAGGGGGGAAGGAAAACACGGTCAGATCGCGCGTGAGAGCGTTGCCCTACTTTTGACGGTGTCGCAACCAACGGTCGAAGTAGCGCGCTCATTGATTTATGAGCAACTGGGTAAAGCCTGGTTTATGTGCCGCTTGCCACGGGGGATATCTGCCAGCGTACAGCTGCAGGAGGTCGCGCCTACAACGACTGGATACGCTCCCCGCATCAGCCCATATGACGTCATGGCAACCAGGCCGAGGCGAGGTGAACAAGATGTCCCGGATTTGAACTTGGGCGTTACATCACCCACAGGCGTGACCTGAAATGTACTGTTCCCACTTCAACATGGCGTGATTGTTACATATACACATGGCGCGAAAGGTGTTAGTAACGGATGTGCAGGAACATACTGGTACAAAGCAATTTATAATGGGATGGACATGTAACGGCTGCAGTCAAACTGCTCTACATACAGTTGCCGTACTTGAGCACAGATGTCAGAAATATATCACAGAGGCGATTGCGTCTTCATCGGTGGATAAGACACAGATTACAACCCATTAGTTACATTTTATTGTATATCCTTTAAAGGAAGCCAAAAGCAGCATTTTTTTGGCTGTTTGTGACATACTAGGCAAGTTTACATTCAGCTGTTTGTGACCTACTAGGCAAGTTTACATTCAGCTGTTTGTGACCTACTAGGCAAGTTTACATTCAGCTGTTTGCCATTACTTTCTGAACGACCGACGCTCATACCGCTGTTACAAATCAACACAAGGGGGTCTACTTCCATATCGCACGCAGCTGCTTTCGAACGCAGTATGCGCAATAGCGTCTTTGTCATGCCGGAGGGCCCACTAGTGCCTGAAACGTGCCTAATTTGAAAAACCCACTAAGCGCCTAGTTTGAAAAGCCCACTAGTGATAAGTCTGAAAAGCACACTAGCTGACGTATAACACTGACTAGTCGATGCCTCGGTCACTGTGCCATGTTAGGATTAGTTAGTTAGTCGCGGTTCCAACTTCACGGCAACGGGTCGTCCCCATTATGCTCCATTCCTGTGCTCGTGAATACCACACGAAATGCTCCTCACTGCCCCATGTGAAAAATGGAATAGACAGGGGTCTCGACATGCTAACAGCCCGCACAGGTACACTGTTAGGATTTGTTTACAGATATACATAACCCATTAATGGTAAATAAAGCCAAGGGCTCGAACGATCGAGGATCGACGCCTGAGTTCGTCGTCCGCCAATAGAGGCCACGACTGACCACTATTTCTCCGTGCATTCATTCCACTCAATATGATACAGAATAAGTTTAGGGAACTGGTGTTTCATGACACAACATGTACAGAATGAGTTTAGAGAACCGGCGCGTCATGACACAACATATACAGTGAGTTTAGAGAAACGGCGCGTCATGACCCAACATATACATAGTGAGTTTAGAGAACCGGCGCGTGATGACACAACATGTACAGAAAGAGTTTAGAGAACCGGTGCCTAATGGCACAACATGTACAGAATGAGTTTAGAGAACTGGTGCCTCATGACACATGTACAGAATTAGTTTATTAAGCCGGTACCTCATGACACAACATATACAGAATGAGTTTATTTAGCCGGTGTCTCATGACACAACATGTACAGAATGAGGTTAGAGAACCGGCACGTCATGACACAACATGTACAGAATGTGTTTAGAGAACCGGCACGTCATGACACAACATGTGTAGAATGAGTTTAAAGAACGGATGCCTCGTGATACAACAAATATAGAATCAGTTTAGATAACGGGTGCCTCATGATACAACAAATATAGAATGAGTTTAGAGAACCGGCGCTTCATAATTTAACATACAAAATGAGTTGTTTACAGAACCGGTGCTTCGTCGCTATCATAATTAAAAGCCGGAAAGGTTAACCCGGTCAACAAATGCCCGCAGAAGTCGGATGTGTCGGCCTAACGCCGCAAAAACGCAGCCCTGCTGTAAACAGGCATAACGCAATCACGTTCGAAAAAAAAAAAAAACTCCGGATGAACGCAGCAGAAGAAGAAGATAATTCAAAGAGGTCATGTATCGCCATGATACAGAAAGAGTTGATTACAGAACCGGCCTCTGACTCTACATGATACAGAAAGAGTTGATTACAGAAAGAGTTGATTACAGAACCGGCCTCTGACTCTACATGATACAGAAAGAGTTGCTGAGAGAACCGGCCTCTGACTCTACATGATACAGAAAGAGTTGTTTAGAGAACCCGCCTCTGACTCTACATGATACAGAAAGAGTTGTTAAGAGAACCCGCCTCTGACTCTACATGATACAGAAAGAGTTGATTAGAGAACCGGCCTCTGACTCTACATGATACAGAAAGAGTTGTTGAGAGAACCCGCCTCTGACTCTACATGATACAGAAAGAGTTGATAAGAGAACCGGCCTCTGACTCTACATTATACAGAAAGAGTTGATTAGAGAACTGGCCTCTGACTCTACATGATACAGAAAGAGTTGATTAGAGAACCGGCCTCTGACTCTACATGATACAGAAAGAGTTGTTTAGAGAACTGGCCTCTGACTCTACATGATACAGAAAGAGTTGATTAGAGAACCGGCCTCTGACTTTACATGATACAGAAAGAGTTGATTAGAGAACTGGCCTCTGACTTTACATGATACAGAAAGAGTTGATTAAGAGAACCGGCCTCTGACTCTACATGATACAGAAAGAGTTGATTAGAGAACCGGTCTCTGACTCTACATGATACAGAAAGAGTTGATTAGAGAACCGGCCTCTGACTCTACATGATACAGACAGAGTTGTTGAGAGAACAGGCCTCTGACTCTACGTGATACAGAAAGAGTTGATTACAGAACCGGCCTCTGACTTTACATGATACAGAAAGAGTTGATTAGAGAACCGGCCTCTGACTCTACATGATACAGAAAGAGTTGATTAGAGAACCGGCCTCTGACTCTACATGATACAGAAAGAGTTGATTTGAGAACCGGCCTCTGACTCTACATGATACATGGCTGGTATCTCACTCGACAATCAATGCCTTGCCCTACCATACCCGACTCTCAACCTACTTCTGGAAAGCATGAACAGGCAACAACCCACAGATAGACCGATGAGACTGCAGATAGCAGGTGGCAAACTTCTCGGCCACGCCGACCAAGTTCATGCATCCTGCACGGTTGCCATGTCAAACCGGCGGCTTCAAAACAAATCCCAACACCGCAGTTATAACGCTAGCCTTGGGGTGCTTGAATGGCCTCTTTGTCCGGAGAATGAATGCAGGCCCGAGATTATTCACGGCCTAAACATGGAAGGAAAACACGCGACCAGGGCTGTAAACAACATATATCTGGCCAGGACGCAATGGCGAGCATGCTACAACTGGCAGCAAATAAATACATGACGTCACTGACAAACCAACGTCACTGACAAACTAGCTTCCCTGATCCTTGTATGTATGTAGAAAGCCATGAATGTTACAGCTGGGCGAGATAATGAGCAGGCCTCTCTCTCTCTCTCTCTCTCTCTCTCTCTCTCTCTCTCTCTCACACACACACACACACAGACGCGCGTACTAAGAAAGTAACAATAAACAACTTTGGGGACATGTATAAAATGTATCGATAGCGTTGTCAACAAGAAACTATTTAAACACTAGCGAAAATAGCACAGGCTGCTATTGTCACAGGCCAATGAACGCCAAACATAACCAACTAGGAAGGTGATAAACGAACCACACAAACAAGTATAAAAACGAACGTTTCCAGCAGTCTTTGTCAACGCACAAACAACAGAACACACTTAGCAGAGAAAACAGAGCTAGCGTTATGTCACATATATGAAACCTGTCAAGCCAGCAACAGTAAGAAACCCGAACTGTATCAAAGAAGCACAAGGTAGTCGGGCAAGGCTTTATCAGGGTCAGTGAAATAATTATGAATCAAGTACAACAGGGAACAAGAAGCCATCAACACAAGAAACCTGCTGGCCATATCACGAGCGTTCGTCTACAGTTTAGCACAGGTCCCTTTACACGCTGTACGGTGACAGACTAATATTTGTATAGATAGATCAGCACTCGCTGGCTGAGGTGGTCGATGTCACGCCCGCCGCCTTGACGACTCTAGACATAACCTGGTACCCATGTCAGGCTGGATCGACCCGGAAGCACAATGTACCATGTGGATGGAATCCACGAGCACCGTCCCGGCAGGCGAGCATCTAGCCACTAACCTATCGCTATCTGTCACAGCATACATGTTGCCATTCTTATCCCCAGATCTACAACTGGCAAAGACACCAGCACTGGTACATATGCCATGATGATAGTGATGAATCTCTCTCTGCCTCTCATACTTAAACACACCCCATTCACACAAGGTACCTCTATACTCACGTAAGAAAATGAACAATGGCGGCAGCACTAACCTCTAGTTCTGGTCACAACACAAGCAACAATGAGAACGACTGTACCACTTGTGGGCCAGCCACCTAGTGGAATGATACTGGCAACCGTGTTCACCGCGGGCCCAGCCCAAACATGAGCCAGCTGCAAACTCTGGACAAGCCTCAGGTTGGATTGGACATGTGCCAGAGTATAAATCTCAGGACCCGATTGGACGCCGGAGTCCATACATGATCAGCACAAACTGCGGACAACAGATGGCTTGACCCCGGGTCTATGTCCTGATTTCTTGCCAAAAATTGTCGCTGAGCCAGTATATGATGTTTTGTTTCCGCTACAAGCCACGGGTTAGCATTACGACTTCTAAGACACGAGAATTATCTAGAAGACTGGAGCGGACAAAGCTATACACGGAACGAGATAAACAAGGACACTGTATAAAAGTGCAATTTTGTCGTGTCAGATTGCTCAGTAAGTATAATACTCACCATTACGCAAGAAGACGAAGACCTGGAGTGGGGTCCGTTGTGTTGGGCTGCACTCGGTCACTGACAAGTGCTGTCAAGTACACAGGGAAGAAGTCACATACGTCAACACACAAGCTAGCGGACAGCTGTGCTATAAGGACACATTTACGTATTTAAAAATAAACCTTCTGGCGTTATCCAAGCGTCCTATTGCCATTGCTGATATGATTTTTTTTTTAAAAAGGCCGTAGGTTAAAGGTTGCTTGTCATACACAACATGTAGGGGCCAGGATGTGGGTTAAAGGTGGCTTGTCATACACAACATGTAGGGGCCAGGATGTGGGTTAAAGGTGGCTTGTCATACACAACATGTACAGGCTAGGATGTATAAACATTCTACTTCCCACAGATACGAATCCGTCGTCACAATGGGGAACTGAACCCATGACTGCTGATTGAGAAATGGTATCACAACGACTCGTCCACCCGCTCCTCCGGACCACCACATCGCCGTAGATTTGGCAACATTTAAGCGACAACATTTACACATTGTTGCATTAGTACAACATTCCACACAGATGAACTATATGCAAGTCAACTGTTCCAAGCTGTAGGATAAGTTTCAATCTTAGGGCGTAACTAATACGAAGAACAGAACAGGAGATCAACAATAAGACAATTAGATCACATCAATACCGCCTCTCGCCCCAGCTTCACTCCCCACCCACCACCACCACCACCACCTGGAGTGTGAGAAGACAAGAGACAGTCCACAGAAACAACTCAAGCATTCCTTGCCACAACAGCTCCCAAATATGAGTTAGTTCATCGACCGACCCCGTCACCACGAACGTGCTGAGGTCTATTTTTGGCTCCCCGCAGGGTCGGATCTCTCTGGTTCTGAGCATGACATCCAATCCAGACCCATCCAGTTTGAACAGTCTGAGCTGAAAGAGCCATCAGAAATAGAGGCTCAGACAATGCGGAATGAGTAATATGAAAGGCACTCGGGGATAAAATCCCACCTCTCTGTCCCCAAAAATTGACATGCTATTAAAACACGCCTATATTAAACACAAGTCAAACACCTGCATACTTTACACTTGACAAAACAAAAAGAGGCCTTTCACGAGTTCCCAAAATATCTGCACGTAAAAACAAGGCGAACAAGCGATCAAAGTTACAGTTTGAGACACTGGGTGGCAAACAGGAAACGGATGCACTTTCAACTGCATCCAAGTGTAGGATAATTGAGGAATAAAGTACAGGACGACTATTCACGCCACCATATATTTACTGGATATATGGTGTTGTGCCATATTTGTATAGATCAATCGGCACTCCAAGGGTCACGTGGACACTCCATAATTCATTCCGAGGATATTTCTTGCTGTCCATTTAAGGCTGGGACGACCTGGGAGGCTAGAATTATTTCTTTTCGAATCATCATCATGATGTGCCGTGTCGATAAGTGTGGGCGGTCATGTTTCGCCATCTCACACGATCACCAGAGTCGTTATTCAGCTGTGTTTTTGTCTTTTAGAAAATCCCATGTGACCAAGCCATCCACATATTTACTTCTCTGCCTCCCCCTTGTTCTTTTCTCCTTAATCTTGCCAGTTGTCACCACATTCTCATGTTTATTTCTTCTCATAACGTGCTCGAAAAATGTTGACTATCTACGTCTAATTTCTCTAATCATTGTACGGTTTTCAATTGCTTCTTGTGGGACTTGCTCATTGGTTTATGCATGTCCATAGTATTCTTTGCATTTTCCTCAGAAACCACATTTCCACTAAATTAGATGTTTTTCACATTGTGTGCTCATTGTTCGCGCTTCACATCCACACAAAAGCACAGGTTCTATGTAGCACCTCAACACTGTTTTTCTCGTGGCAACTGACACCTTTCTATTGGTCAGTATGTTTTCCATCTTACAAAAGGTTATTTTCGTCGATTTGTATTCTAATCTCTTCTAGGCCCCTCCCATCTGATGTTATGACTGTTCCAAAGTATTTATACGATTCAAATGTTGAAGAATATCATCATTAACCCGTTATTTACATTGGTATTTCTTTCTTCAAAGAGATGACCATAATCTGGGTCTTCTTTGAATTTAATTCTAACCTTAGTTGTTCACTGTGTACAATAACAGCATCTACTAAATGTTGCAGATCATGTTCGTTGTCTGCAATCATTACTGTATCCTCCGCATATTTAATTTTATTGATGTTATGCGCCCCCCCCCCCTCCCCCAATTGTGATTCCTCTTATATCTTATATCTCAGCTGAAAGTAACCTACTTCATTATCAATCTTTATGGCAGCTTATTGTTTCTAATATGTTTTTTGTTTGCAAGCCTTTCCCATCAATTTGTAGACCTACACGTATCTTTTCAATTGGGAAAGGATTGGGGGAGGGGGGGGGGCGGGGGAGGGGGATAAAAGGGAGTACCACTACAAAGATATTAGGCGTAGGTTAGAAAACTTGTAATTCGTGTCACTATCCCCTAAGCCACAAACACGGACTGTATAAAAGAAATAAGGACACTGCTATTAGGACATGTAACGGTTGAAACTGCTGAACGTAGAATTGTCTAGAAAATCGTAGAGCTAGAAAATCACTGGGCTTGATCGTCAGAGGCCACGCAACTATAACAGTTATAGCTGTTAACTGACAATAAAAGGGAGAACTGTTAGGACATCTCCTAGACTACAGGACACGACTCCTCACACAAACACTTCAGAATTCAAAGCAATAATCCCTGTGACAAGGATCTTTCCCTTATCAGGACATTACACACTGGATGAGTCAGCGAGCACCCACCAAAGCTCTGGCGTCAGCAACGCTGCACCAAGCGTCATCCTAGGTTCATGTCGACGTCACCGGTATGTGTGTTAGACGTTGCATGGGCCACGTCACCCTGGTGTGTGTCATATACAGGCCTACAGCCCAGGCAAGAGATCCGTCCACGCCCCAAACACGGGGCTCGGGCTAAACTAGGCGACCCTAGACTTAGCGCTGAGTCTAAATTAGCTTCAAACTTCCAGCTAATACTAATCTAGGATGTCGTAATTTGATGTTTAGACTAAACAATGAACCACTTGACTTTGGGATTAGATTAAACTTGGAGACCGAGGTTTGTGGCTGAGGTTATGCTAGGGTTGGTGTTCAGTTCAGACAACCTTCTGCAGACAGCAAATCTCGTAACCTGAAGCAGACAATGACGAATGCTGTGATCTGACGTGGGTAATCACCGGTCTTCGTGAATGGACCTCTTGTAGTACTTCTAGCAGAACATCTGAGAGAGTGGCGCTGCAGGGAGTGACCGGAGGCTCTGACCGACACTCGGGACTCCGAGGAAAGGTCAGAAGGTACACAACCAGACTGTTACTGGTACCATTAGTATTGGGGCTTTTTGCTGGCTGTTACAGATGAAGACTGAGCACATATAGAGATGTCCGGAGTGCTGTGATATCGATTTTTGACTCGACTCAACTCTTCCTAGCTGTCCATGGACATTAGTAGCACTCACGATCCATATAATGCCGCACACAACAATAATAAACAGATACTCACATACATGTGTTATGCGCATACTTCGCACGTAAATCAAAGAAACAAATACACCTCACTTGACACCATTCAAAGTATCATTCACAGCATTATGTTACACGTCGCCACAACACGGTATATATATATATATATATATATATATATATATATATATATATATATATATATATATATATATATATATATATATACACACACACACACACACACCCCTTTCCTCCGGCGGAACCCTGCAACTGTGGCTATAATCCAAGGTTCCCCGAAAGACAGCCTGGAGGTCAGTTCTCTAGCATGCATGATGACAGTGCTACAGATTAGAAATCTCACGACCTTGCCTATCATTGCCGTCAGTAGACAGAAAAGTAGACCATCATACATTCGTCTATCAGTGAGGTGTACATAAATAAATATGTTGTTGACTTGTGCTATCTCTTCCGTTATCAAACGGCTACTGTAATGTTGCAGACTTCACCGATCAGAAACAGAAATCCGTCAACAAATTCTAACCAGAAACACTCCGGACACAGATGTCAGCTGGACACAGATGTCAGCCGGACACAGATGTCAGCCGGACACAGATGTCAGCCGGCAGTAGCCACGTCGCACACACTCACTGCTGCACATTCGTCTGTTCCTGTCTTGTTTGATCTATTCTTTAATCAGCTTAGCTAAAGTACGCAGAAAGACAAAGACCAGAAAGACAAAGAACGACACAAAAGACAAAGACGCAGTATGACAAAGACAAAGAAAGACAGACTTAGAAAGACAAAGACACAGGAAGACAAATACACAGAAAGGACTGGGGAGACAAGATAACAGACAGAAGTGGAGAGACAAGACAACAAGACAGGACTATAGAGACAAAGATAACAGACAGGACTGGAGAGACAAGATAACAGACAGGACTGGAGAGAGAAGATAACAAGACATGACTGGAGAGACAAAGATAACAGACAAGACTAGAGAGACAAGACAACAAGATAGGACTGGAGAGACAAAGATAACAGGCAGGACTGGAGAGACAAAGATAACAGACAAGACTAGAGAGACAAGACAACAAGATAGGACTGGAGAGACAAAGATAACAGGCAGGACTGGAGAGACAAAGATATAACAGACATGACTGGGGAGACAAGATAACAAGAGAGGACTGGAGAGGCAAGATGGCCAGTATCTGCCCCAGACTAGACTGCTGCAGCAGAAGAAATATGCAAGCTCAAACCAAACCAGATACACGCCAAACAACGACCTTTGTTGCTGCCAGCAGAAGCCAACTCACGCCTGTTCTTGGCTGTACAATCGTGGTGTCATTAATCCAAACACTAATTCCGGATTAATGTATTAGCACGCTACTGACTGATTCTAACAGCGCGGAACTGAATACAGCCAGTACAACCCCAGACTTGCTCTGCTGAACAAAACCAATAGCCCGGATAAGTACCTATTAGCATGAAGTCAATTAAGTTGCTGAAGGAATCAACCAAACGTTCAATTAATTCGACAACAAGGTTTGAAGCACCTGTTGAAGCATAACATCAACCGAGCATTGGTATGCTGTCACAGCTGTAACGGTCATGAAGAACAGACGCCGCCTGGGCCTTGCGTATACTGATAATTAGTACAAACTCAACAATCGGAGATTCGGCTAATGACAGACTTGAAAAGAACGCACTACAATGAGGCGGGGCCTTGTGAATCCCTAGAGAGACCGAGTTTTAACTCTTAAATCCGATGCACTGCTGCTAACATCATCTGAGCCCTGCATCTACCGCAGTGACGTCGGTATAGAGACTTGTCTCCCAACCCCGTACCGTAGTACTGTGTCGCGAGGCTTTCAAACCACTCTCCGAGCTCACAACACCAGCGGGGTAAGCAAGATCGGTACTGGAACATCACAACTGCGGAGAGGCATGTGTAACAAGTCAACGATTCAGCACAGCACGCGCGGACTAGCTTGGTTTGGGCCTGGGGAGGTATTGGTTCCTGACCAGGTTTGAGGTATTTCATTGCCAACAAGACTCCAACCACATGTCCTGGGGGATTCGTTGGGCGTACAGTGAGGACTGTATCAGACGGTAGTAATTACAGACAAGCCAATCAGCAGCTTAATATTCACGGTAGTTAATTACAGACAAGCCAATCAGCAGCTTAATTATCAGCACAAGCTATCCTACTCAACCCGGTATTACACCACATGTTAGTTGCATATCCTTTACAAGACATCAGTCAACCCCAGCATTATTTGGCTGTTCGTGATTCCTGAGCAAGTTTACATTCAGTAGTTTGTCATTACTTTCTTAACAACCGGCACCTATACCATTCCATAAAAAACCAACGCAAGGCGGCCAGCTGCCAAATCGCTAGCAGCTGTGTTTCGAACGCGGTATGCGAGATTACGAACTGCGTCCGTAACGCCTTCGCCACGGAGTCGTACATGTACAAAACAAATGAATCAGCAATAAACAATCACTCAGGCCCGGACCGAGCCACACAAGCAGCAAACTAAAGCACACAGATCATGCGCCGGCCACAAGAAATACCTACCACATAGTCATTAAATGCCGACAACCCCGTGGACTGCCGCCTCATCAGCACTTCATTGTCCAGAGGGTTCGGTGAGGTAGGTGTGCGGGGACGCACCACCACTGACAGTCTGTTGTGATTGACATCCACTGTTAGGTTGGCCGGGCTCTTCATTTCCATCGGGGCACAAGGTAGGAGGTAGGCAGACGACATAGACTGTATCACTGGAATCGTACGTAGTGTTGGTTGTCTTGTCCCTGAGTAGTTGGTGCCGGAAATATCCGGGTCTGGTCTATTACAGTGAACAACAATGTGCGCGTGGTTCTAGATGGTTCTGTTGATAGGATAGGGTTCTCCTGGTCTGTGATACTGTGATAAATCAAGTCCGAGCTAAAACCGTGGTGTATAATCAATTTTCTGTGTTCACAGCCCGAGCACAAGCGCACACACTTAGTCTGTACGGGATAATAAACTGAGCAGATAACTGAAAATCCACGCTCTAATAATTCTGAAAACAAAATACACATGAAACATCATTGCTTCAAACAGCCATATTCTTTGCACAATCAAGCTAGGTCTCCCTCAACAACCCAAGTGCAATCACTCCCACTTACAAAATATGCTCACTCATACGTGTACAGACATTTCTAAGCGAAACTGCATATCTTCAGGCTGGCCAGCAACTCTTGTACACTGCACATACACACGCAGTAGATGACAAACCCGGATGTGGGGCAGGCGTTGCTGACAGGTTATCGTGTCAGCCCCACTGACAGGTTATCGTGTCAGCCCCAGGCTAAGACGGTGCTGGGTTCGAATACCTACAGGACTGGGCATTTGTACAACAGCCAATGGTGTCTCATGATATCATCTGTCCTGATCGCTGGGGTAGTGAGATTGAATACCAGCACAGGACTGGGCATGTATACAAGAGCCAATGGTGTCTCATGATATCACCAGTCCTCCAGATCGCTGGAGTAGTGAGATTGAATACCAGCACAGGACTGGGCATGTATACAAGAGCCAATGGTGTCTCATGATATCACCAGTCCTCCAGATCGCTGGGGTAGTGAGATTGAATACCAGCACAGGACTGGGCATGTATACAAGAGCCAATGGTGTCTCATGATATCACCAGTCCCCCAGATCGCTGGGGTAGTGAGATCGGACATATGGGATAAGGGCGGACAACAACAAGAGGTCCCATGCTCATCCCGTGTACAAGATGTGCACGTGACACAGTCCACAGCAGTAGGAAATCGCAAAGAGTAGGCCGCAAGCCTCTGCCTTGACAAGATTGTGAGGAAAGGAAACCTACCCTCAGGCAGGATAGAATCTACCTAGAAGATGTAAACCTGACATAAATCCATGCAGAAGTCGCACACATCACCCTCGATCAAGGAACGAAGAATAAGAACACAATGCATGCAGAATTTCTCCCAACATGGTAGGTGCCACAACTCAAGCGGGACTGAACTTTGGCACTCACTGTTACTATCGGCCAGTCATCATTTTCACATCAAATCAAATACTGGCATCTCCCCCGATGTGTCTCCACCTTGACGTGGTGGGGGAGCTTGCGTGTCCCATCGACCCCATTTGCTTGCTGATGGATGAAAAACAACATATCGGACAGCTTATGGGATAGGGACCAGACTAAGAGAGACACAACCTGCTGCTCTGCAGGTGAGACTGAGGATAGCAGTCTAAAATTTAAATCAGGCGCACGAAGGCAGAAGTTCTTGGTCCGGACAAAACACTAAAGGCTCCCTGTCGAGAGCTGTGGCTGAACGCCTCTAAGCCACAAACCCTCGGACCTGAGAGCCGGGCCGATAGCCACCTTTCGAAAAATAAAGGCGTGATACTGAGCAAGCTACATGCCCAGGTCTGATAGAAGTTCGAAGGCTCTCAGCTGGGGGATATGAGAGATTCCCGGAAGAGAGGGCCAGGCCGTTTCTCGTTCACCGCAGCACGAAGGTAAGGTGCTGAGCCGGCAGCACAAGTAGCCTACCTCGTGAGCGAGTACAAAAAGTCAAAAAGTGCCCCAGTCGAAGAAAATGGCTGCGAAAACTGTATCTAACTCATAGAGAGTGTAGACAAAAGTGGAAGAACGTCTCAATGACGCAAAATGGAACGCACTGCGAGCGAACCTATTGCGTGGTCCGAAGTCAAAAGCAAAAGCTTACAGAGTGGGTGTCGCTTGCAGTCTGACCGCCCCTGGTGTGTGCTTGAGCGATCAGTGGCAAACGAGTTGCCCAAAACATGGAAGTGAGGAACTAAAGCAGCCATGAGCAGGACGTGGCAACTCCTCGGGTGAGCCCAGTCACAGAGCAATATGTGCCGGCTCTGCAATTATGGAAGCCTCCTTGGATAGCGAGGGAATGCTCATGGTATGCCCCTGCCTTCCCTTGAGGGCCGACCACGATGTCGTTCATCGTTCTATCTTGACCAGCTGAGATGTTAGCGATATCACAACAGTCCAACGTGCCTCGAAACCAGAGGAAGGCTAACCTCATTAAAAAATGCCCGCTGAAGTCGGAAGTGTCGTCCTACGGGTGGCAAACTAAAAATTGACACTACGCAATTACGTCCGAGTGAATTGTCTCGTCCGAATGTCTCTCGTGCTAGGAACAACTCTGACTACCTAGTTTCCGAATGCCGCTCTTGTTCGGAACAGCTCTGACTGGGTAGTTCTCCGAATGTCTGTTGTGCCTGGAAAAGCTCTGATGGGCGCAACGACAAGCACATGTCCGAAAACTCGCTGAGTGGATGCCGTCTGCAAACCTATCTGGTTTGTGCGGGAATGACCCGGGGAAACGAAATGACCAATATATTGAAGTGAGGATTTAAAGCAGCCATGAGCAGGACGTGACGATCTCCCTCAGTGAGCCCAGATCCAGGGCGTTATGTGTCGGCCCTGCAACTATGGAAGCAACCTTGGATGGCGGAAAATGCTATGGACTGTCCCTGCCTTCCTTTGAGGGATGACCGTTGTCCTCGACCGTTCAACCTTGGCCAGCATGGTTGAAGATGGCACCACAAAAGTGAGAGTCTCCCAGGAATGCTACCTGGTCAAAAAAGCACGCTAAAGTCGATGTGTTGGCCTACGGGTTTCGGCCCAAGGGCGCATAATAGACACACCGCAATCACATCTGAAAAAACACTCCGGATGAACGAAAAGAAGAAGAAGAAGAAATACTGGCATCCTTCTTCTCATGGCATTTATTTTTCGATTATTCTGCTCTTGTATTCTCTAGTAACTTCTCTGTAAATGTTATCTGCCATGTTATTTATACACGACAAAATCCTCAGATCTATTTCAGAAGATTTGGTGTCACTGACTTGTCTGCGTCAACGTCTCCTGACTACTTGACTTGTCTGCGTCAACGTCTCCTGACTACTTGACTTGTCTGCGTCAACGTCTCCTGACTACCAACGCTGATGATCACATTGTAAATGTCGCTAGAAGCAGTGGACTTGGCGTTCATTTGTTGACATTAACTCTCGTAGTCAGACTAAGGTCGTTTCAAAGATCTCGTCTTCTAAGTATTTCGGTGTATGAGAAACACCACCAAGATCCCAGTTCGATGAAAGGAAACTGCCATCTATACCTCATGTTGGTAGAGGACGGGCAAGGCAAAATAATGTGGAAACGTACGTAGTTCAGTGAATCGAGTATCCATCAAAATAAGTGGACAACTGCACCTGAACACAGCAGCGCACTCACCGGACCTGACTGTCGAAAACTGCCACCAAGAAAGTACCCATGTAGTTGTGGAATACTAGGGGAAACCATCATCTTATCTTCCCCAGAGTGGGGCTGTGAGCAGTTTACACATTTGCAATTGAGAACTGACATATTCAAACAATTCATGCCATGTTCAAAACTGAACAACTAGTCATGACACTAACAATGTCGATTACGTTGGAAATATCAGCATTGAAACTGATGATCATTTGTTGAAATACTTTAAATGCCTTCTAAGTACTCCGAAACATGAGGCATCAGGCGGAAGAATTAATTGGCCCCATCCTTATCGCCTCTTCAATAATAACAGCAACAGAGGAGTCACACGAACTAGAATGCAATGTTGAACAATAAACATGATCTGGCCGGTTGTTAGCCGTTCCTGGTCTATATTCCAACAATCATGTGCAGGCGGCAGGCTAGAGACAATCATTCAACCACTAGGTGTGCACTGCGTGGCTTCTGCTAGCCTGCCAACAAGTAACTCCACCACAGAACCCCCTTAAGCGTTTTCTGTAGTGATGGATCGATATACCAGAGGAGGGGGATTACGACTGAACAGCATCTTCCTTGCAGCGTGCTATTCACATTTTGGTTTGTATTTTGGCATAATATATATATCTCTCTCTCCCCCCCCCCCTCTCTCTCTCTCACGGGCATGCAAACACACGCATGTTTAGCGAATTAAACCCAGCTGGGGCTACAGAGGAACCACAGCCCAGAACTTCCATGACGACATCTGATTCCGCATTATCACTTCTTATTCGTGTGCCGGATCTGGAGCAGACGACGGCCATCATGACTCTCCTCCCCTCTCTGTCAAGGACAGTGGTCTAATTTTAATCTCCAAACAGAGACAGTATTAATATTTTCCGACCAGTGCGGCTTTGGGATCGATCCAGCCTCACGAAAATAAGTACCAGATAATTTCTAGAATCGTCTCGGAAGAAAAGTCCACGAAGAAGGACATATGTCGGTATCTAGAATATGCGAAAGCTTATCATTTCACATCCCAAATAAAGGCAGTATCAGTTATGGGACTACCAGTTTACACATTCGATGAAACTGGGCTGACAGGGCCTCATGTGACATCAACCCTGCCTCGACAAGGGTTTCAATCCAGCACCACCACTGTTACAACACCGCTGAATCCAAAAGTTAGTCTGAACATGAAACACATTATTCATAAACTAAACGTTGAGAAAGCATTAAACAAACATAGTCACAAAAAGCCAAAATCGTGTTACTTACAGTTATTATTACACATTCTAAAACGGCTTGGTGTATAAATACGGCTACAGTTAATGTTTCGACGTAACGATTAGGTATTAAAAACACTTGTAAAATTGTGCGGCATTAAGTGTCAACTCAACGTCTGAAGTATCGAACGGGAGGCGCAGCGCCGTCAAATATAAACTGCAGGAAACTCGCATTGAAGGGGAAAACTAGTTCAGATATAAATACCAACCAATGGCATGAGCGTATGCTAACCTTGGGCGAGGTCGATGCATTGCTCAGCTGAGAGCTTTCGTCAGCCGTGACAAAGTCGGCCGGAGAGTGCAGAACCGAAACGGGGAACGGGGGATCAACACTGAGGACAGGAAATTACACACCCCCCCCCCCCACACACACAGGCACAGGTAAACATCACGTGGGGAAGTTCCAGGAATACTTCACCAACAGATTTACGCGCTCAGATGAACAGATGTTTGTGGCACTATAAGCATGCGACATATTTTCGCATTAATATATTTGAATCTGGGTATTAAGTCGCGCCAGTTCTGCCGCTGTTTCCCTGGGATAACTGCAATCCCAGTAACTAATACTGTTGTGAAGTTGTGCAGTGACAGATCTTCACATATACTATTAACATCACGGCACAATTGGTGACGTGGACAATTTCTTTCAATGTCGTCGTCCTTCCACTAGAGAATCTCCTGTGCCCAGTATGTCAGGTTGGGTCGACCCCAGAGGTGACAGCTGACGTCATGCCTCTCAGAACAGTTTTCAGTGCCAGTGTTTGCCACAGGTCATGTGGCTGTCACTTACTTCAGATGCATTGCGCCACACTTGCCTGTTCTTCATCACATATTCTGTTCAGGGGCGCATTCACCCAGTCCCCAATGGTGCTAGACAGAGACATCCTCTAGCTGTCTATCTGCGGGGATTACCCGTGGCCCACCTCTCGGACTTCTTCCTTCTGAAAGCTCACCAATGCAATGGCATCGCAATGACATACTACTGAGCGTAATCTTGCCTAGTACATCAACAGCAGCTGAAAAATACTGATGTTGACTGCAACGTCCTGTAAGGGATATACAACGCAAACAAAATATTCACTAATAAACACACTAACACATACACACGCTGACCATAGACCAAATGAACTCACCACGCCCATTAACATATTAGTCAGCATGCTGTACGCATCTGGACCAGCGATCCCGCAGCGACCAGTGCATTGGTCTACCGTTCCTATGGTCCTGGGTTTAAATCTACCTCGACGCGTGAATTGGACGGAGCACGTGCCTCAAGATTCAACCAAGTAACAGAAAATGGAACGTTTTGTTTGTGATATGTAACAGGTGTGTTTCTGACCAGTTACTAACTACACCAAGCATCAGTATCCACTGGTCTCAAATGTATGGGCCGAGCACCATATACCCAAAATATCACTCGGGGAAACCATATGGCTCACATTAATAATGGCTGCAGCTGAAGACACTACCACCGGTATGGCATGGCTAAAGACTACTTATAGTGAGTGCTATCTTTAGAAGGTAAGGTGACCATCTCCCATCTGTCAGCTCTACATGAGTGTGAAACGTATACTTATTGCCTGGACTCCAGGTCGTAAATGTGTCCTAAATGTATCTGGAATCCATACATTGTTTTCTATCACACAAATCCATCTGTAGGTCGTCACGATGTCGCAGTCGTGGTATTTTTCCATTGTCCTCTATCTTGAACAATACATTACATGTTAAGTGTAGCAGTGTAGTGTCATGTACCACTTTAATGCTGTCCAGGATTTCTGGTGTATTCAGCCCCACAAAGTTTCGCCTCAAACTATAATCCCTGAAATGCGAGCCGCGGGATAATTGAGCTAATCGGCAGCTCTACTGCATAAGTGGGAAACGTGGGGTGTGGGGATAATCCACGTGCGATTAATGAAGCCATGCATATCAGCTTGTGACACAAAGGTACATCAGGTACCGTCTGTCACGCTCTGCTGCAGTGAGCAGGGTGTTTGAGAAGCGGTAGTTAACCTGACACTGCTGGTAGAGTATCCACTCCGATCAGGTTTCATCTGGAACATTCTGGTATGTTGCTGTTTACTTGTAGTGCAAAATAAAACGTGCGAATGTCCTTCAGATATTAAGTAACCCTTTCAGTAAGTTATACTCGCCTGACAGTGTAATCATTACGACAGAGGTCACAAGCAGCAGTTGTAGCGACAACAGCAGGAGAAGAAAACGACGGAGAAGGATACGAAGGCGGAGGGGGAGCAGATGAAGAAGAATACGAAAACTAAGAAGAAAAAAAAGAAGGAGAACAGGAAGAATAAGGATAAAAGAAGAAGAAGAAGAGAAGGAGAAAATAAGAAAAGAAGAAATGGAGAAGGAGGAACATGATGATGATGAGGAGGAGGGGGTGGAGGAAGAGGAGGAGAAGCATACGAAGGTGAAAAGTTTCATCTCATCTCATCTCATCATGTTCCTCTTGTACCTTGCGGTGTCGAGGTGAAGTATAAACTTCGTGAGAGTGCCCGGTTATGGGCTTCGTATATCGACATTCCCATGGATTCTGTTATTCCCTCCGTCCAGCGTTTACGTGGTCGGCCTCTTCCTCTGTTTCCATCTGGTCTGTACGTCATTGCCTGTTGTGGCATGCTGTTGACTGGTAGCCTACTTGCATGGCCAAACCATTTGACTTGCTGCTTTCTAATAAAATCTAGAGCAGCTTTAACCCCCACTTTAGTCCTGATTTCTTCATTTCTGATCTTATCTCTTCTTGATACGTTGAGTATTCTTCTCAGGAACCTCATTTCTGTTGTTGTGATTTTTCTTTTCTCTTTTTCTGTCATTGTCCAGGTTTGGCATTGGTAGCACAGAGTTGGTAGGAAGATTGTGTTGTAAAGTGCTTTCTTAGTAGTTATTGATACATGTTTGTTCTTTAGTATTGGTGCCATTTGTCCAATGAGTTGATTTGCCTTATTGCACCTATTTTCGATCTCGTCTTCTGATCTGCCATTTGATGATATTATACTTCCTAGGTACTTGAAGCTCTTTACTTGTTTCAAGGGATGTTCGTTTAGGTGAATTGTTGCTGTTTGTTCTTCTTTAGTTATAGTCATTACCTCTGTTTTGCTTGTGCTAATTTTCATGTTATGTTCCCTACACATTTCGTTTAGACTATTCATGTGGTCTTGTAATTCAGCTTCTGATTTTGCTATTAGTGCTTGGTCGTCCGCAAAAAGGAGTTCTCTAATGGTTAGATTTGCAGATGGTTCTTCTTCTGTGTTCTCGTCATGCGGTATTCTTGCTGTCTCTGCTTGGCTGGTTTCTTTACATATGTTGTCTATATATGTTATGAACAAGAGAGGGGACAGGACACAACCTTGTCGTACTCCAGATCTTATGGTGAAGGGTTCTGAGTGTCCTCCAGTTGCTCTCACTATGCATTCACTGTTGTCGTATAAACTTCTACATAGGTTTGTTAGATGTGTACTCACTCCATATTGTTTAAGGATTTCCCACAGCTTGTTTCTATCTACCCTATCAAATGCCTTTTCTTGGTCAACAAAGGCTAAGTAGAGTGTTTCATTGAATTCAATTGATTTTTCTATAAGTTGTCTAAGAGCAAAAATGGCGTCTGTGCATCCTTTGTTTTTCCTAAATCCAAGCTGCGTTTCGCTTAGCTGGGGTTCTAAAGTAGTTCGTAATCTTTTTTCAAGAATTTTGCAAAATATTTTCCCAGTATGACTCAACAGTGAAATGCCTCTGTATTGTGTGCAATCTCTTTTGCTGCCTTTGTTTTTCCAAATTGGGATAATTATGGCGTTTCCCCAGTCTCGTGGTGTCTGTTGTTCTACCCAAACATGGTTGAATAGTCTATGTAGCCAAGCTGTTCCTACTTCCCTTGCTGCTTTAATTAGTTCATTTGGTATTTCATCCTGTCCTGGTGATTTGTTCAATGGGGCTAATCTGATGGCTTCTATAATTTCTTCTTTTAGTATGTCTGGTTCTAGTTCCTCGGTGACATCTGTGTAGGTCTCTTGAATTCCTGTGACATCTGATGGGATGTTGAGAAGTTGTTCGAAATACTGCTTCCATCTTATTAGGATGTGTTTTTGTTCACTTATTGGTTCTCCATTTTCGCTGTTAATTATTTCAGTTGGGTCAAAGGGTACTCCTCTGGTTCGCATTGCACTTATCTTTTTGTAGAAGTTTCTGGTTGCCTCCTTGTAGTTTTTATTTAGGGTTTCTCCATACTCTTCCCAGTCTTTCTGTTTTTCCCTCTTTACTATTCTACTCACATGTCTTCTCGATATTCTGTATTCTATGAGATCACATTCCTGTTTGCTCTTCAACCACTTTTTATATTTTTCCTTTTTTTCTTTTACCGCTTTCTTTACTTCTGCGTTCCACCAACTTGTTATTTTCTTTATCCGTGTTTTGCATTTTTTCGTGGTTCCGCATGTTATTTTTGCAGTATTTAAAACGCTTGATTTGAACGTCTCCCATTCTTCTTCCACTGTTTTTCTTTCCGTAGGTAATTTTACAAAGAGTTCAGTTAGTTCTTTCTCATAATTTTCCCTTACTGCCTCGTCTTTAAGGTTTTTTAAGTTTACTGATTCGCATGGCATGTATTTTCCTGCTTTTTGTTTTCTTCTTCTAATGGTTCTTATTGTGGCAACGACTGCTTTATGATCTGTGTTTATACTGAAATTGGGCACTGCTCTTGCATCTAATATATTTCTCTTTCTGTTATTTTTTGTTAATATGAAATCAATTTGGCTTTTAGTATCTAGATTGTTCCATTTATACCAGGTGTACACTTGCGAATCTTTATGTTTATAGAATGTGTTTGTTATATAGAGATCGTGTTGGCTGCAAAGCTCTATCAGTCTACTTCCGTTATCATTCCTTTCATTTTGCTGATCTCCAAATGCTCCCAGGTGTTTTTCTATGCCCCCTCTGTTATGTCCTAGTCTTGCATTGAAGTCTCCCATAACTATGATGTTGTCCTGCTTATCTATTTTATTTAGCACATCATGTATGTCTTCGTGAAAAGTTATACCCTTTTTAATGACGCATAACCTGCCCAGTGTTTATAGGGTCGATAAACTTCGCGCGCGTGTCTGAAGACTTATCTGAACATTGTCAACAGAGAATAATTAAATTTAATCTGACAATGCTAACGAGTCTAACGACAATTAAATCCGGTTGAATGACAAATCACTCAACACTTGTGTGCACCAAATATATCTCCGCTTATAATTGATGCAGAGACGGGAAACAGACGTCCTCGAGTCGCCTCCATACAACTGGATGTGATTATAGTTGTAAATCCTTTAGACCAGTGGTTCTCATCCTTTTTTGGCCCACGCCCCCTTTACCATATGTTCAGAACGTCATTCCCCCCTTTCAAATTGCCTCCCTATAAATCTCCCGACTCTTACATAGTATACATAAAAATGGAAGCTAAATTTAATAACACATACTAGAACAAGTCTAGACATCTACATAAAATGTGATTTGCAGGGTCTATTTACGTTATAAAACGAATTTCATTAGGGCGAGAAGTACAGAACCATAACATTTAGAGGGAAAAACAATATCAAGTAACTGGTTCTTGTATTAATGCTATCTTGAAATAATCTTAATCCTAACCCCCCCCCCCCCCCCCAATTTCCTTACCGGTTGAGAACCACTGCTTTAGATTGATGATCGTCTGCCTTTCAATACATGTGGCACAAGGTGTTGGTCTCACTTACGGTTATTAATATGCCACATTCTGCATACCATCACAAGCAATCCCCCCTCCCCCCTCTCTCTCTGTATTGCGAGTGTCAATGAGGAGCTCGTGGCCGAGGAATTAGGGCGTCCGTCCCATTTATCGTGGAGCATGAGTTCTATTCCTCATGAAGACAGTGGATATTTGTCTACTTGATTGAAAAAACAACAACAACAAAACAACAAAAACGTGGACACATACAAAAAAGAGTAATGGAAGAGTCTTGAAAGAAGCCATCTCACTAAAACAAGCTAGTGACTCGCATCAATATACATGCATCAGATATGTCAATAACTGGAATACACTTTCACAACAGGAAAGTTGGAAAGCCAGAGATTCAGCGGAGACGCTTCGGAAAACATACTAGACAGAAGATGTCGCTTGGGGGGACTTCTGTACTGGAAATAATTGGCGGTAATTAAGAAAAGAAGCTGTGGGCATACATAACAAACAACGACTCACGCGTGGACTATAAGAGAAGATGACTGTTCACCAACACTTTTCGTACCGGCACGAACTTTGCCATGGCTTCCAAACAAGGTTGCCTCAGGTCATACAATCCAGGTTGCTTCTTGTTAAGGAAGTGACCAAAAAGCAACACAATATATGTGAATCTTACGGCTTACTAACCCCAGATCTGCTATGGGAGTACACTCGTATTTTCTAACACCAGGCCACGCTTTCATCTTTAATACAGGGCTCTGATCGCGTAATCCCTTTTGGGATTGATTATGAAGACCACGTCACAACCACCAGGAAGTCGTGGGTAATTGATCTCAATCTTATTCTGGCTGACGGCAAACTCTAATTGAGCTAATTCCTTCAGATCTCCGACTGACGTCACTTAATCTACATTGTGGTTGCGTCTAATGGCCATTGTGGTTTCGTTTAACACCCACTGTAATTTCGTCTAAAACCCACTTCCGAATAACTTGGTCATCAAGGATTTTAGCAAGGCAGCTTAGGGATAACACGGATACCTGACGTCACAGAAAACCCCAGCATTAAATGGTTCGGACATTTAGTTAGAATGGAACAAGATCAACCAGCGACTAGAGCAGTGGTTCTCAACCGGTGGGGAATTCCCCCCTCCCCCCAGGGGGGAATTTTAGGGTTTCCAGGGGGGGGGGGGGATGAAGACCATTTCAAGATCGCGTTAATACAAGAACCGATTACTTGATATTGTTTTTCCCTTCATACTTTACAGTTCCAGTACGTCTCATCCTTCTAAAATTCATGTTATAAAGTAAGTAGACCCACAAATCATGTTTTATGTGGATGTCTAGACTTGTTTTAGTATATACTATTAAATTTACCTTCCAATTTTACGTATACTGTGTAGGGGTGGGGGTTTTTAGATAGAAAATATGAAAAGGGGGGGGGGGGGGGAATGACGTTCTGAAAATACGATACATGGACCAAAAAAGGTTGAGAACCACTGGACTAGAGACTTCTACAGTTCTACATGAGAACACTTGGACACAATGCGAGAGAGCTCCCAGGAAAAGTTGGCAAGATAGAGTACAAGAGACACAGGAAATTAAAAATGTCGCCAGCACAAGCAACAAGTCAAACGAAACACAGACAATTAATGACATCTGCCTCCTATCTGCGACGCTTCATGGTTAAAGCAGTATGACAAAAGAAGAAGAGGAAGAAAAAGAAGAAAATAAAAAGAGGAAGAAGAAGACTAAGCGCCGCCTGATATTGTTGGTAAATGGCTGTTATTTCTACTGTCACCGTGTCTTCTTCGTGTCTACCTAGTGTACTACAGTTGAAGAGGGTTGATTTAACTGCACCGCGTGTGACCCCATTCGGCTCGGTTTCTCTCCACAGAACAAGCCGCTGGCCGAGAGTGCCACACTGCGCACGAACTCCGTTGCTCTCGTGATGACACCCCCCCCTCCTCCCCCTCAGATCGTGACAACGCAGTCCGGGGAACCAACCCTTGGGACCTTGGGAGCGCGAGGATATGAGTTTAACCACTTGGCCACCGAGAATCATAAACACTGACTCTTAACCATATTTCACATGTCCGAGCCAACTTTGAACTCTCTGTGTGCCTGGAGGCAGCCATGTTAATGACAGTTACAATATCTATCCATGTAAACAAACATCAAGTGATGGAGTGAAAGAAGCTGTGTGTGCGCTCCGTGAAGGCGCCGGACAGATTCAGTACAGTCGGCCTTCAAGGTGTGTATTGCATGGAATGATGATGGTGATGAATGTATACGGCTACCACTTTCTGTCCCAGACATTTGTTAATTAACCGGTTCTCTTTCCCTCCCAGGACTGTGCCGGAGTCTGCTGACAATCAAAACGTACCCAACAAACCACCAAACCAAATCCAGCCTGTCAGTCCATTTGTACTGAATCATTTGACAATATCCTAATATGACTCTCCGCAGACGTGACGTCCCAATACTGGCTTTGCACACCCCACTGGTTTCTAGGCTTAAGGAGGTGCAGGATAGCTGTATTGCACACTTGAAAATGGAATTTGGATACCGGGGCGGAAGAAAAAGCGTTACATCAATCTCACCGGGACGGAAGAACAAGTCGTTACATAAATCTCACCGGGACGGAAGAACAAGTCGTTACATCAATCTCACCGGGACGGAAGAACAAGTCGTTACATCAATCTGACCGGGACGGAAGAGCAAGTCGTTACATCAATCTCACCGGGCCGGAAGAACAAGCCGTTACATCAATCTCACCGGGCCGGAAGAACAAGTCGTTACATCAATCTCAATTCCATAGATAGAAGCTATTTTCGGGATTCATTCATTCATTCAGTAGCATGTCCTTTGCAGAACCTCGCTCCCATAACAACCTTCCGGAAAACTTCCCGATCACAAGCAAGATGTCCCGCGTCTGATACACCCATCTGGAGATCATCCGCCACATCCTGCACCCATCTTCGCTTTGGCCTTCCTCTTCCTCTCTTCCCAGGCATATACCCTTCCATTATTGTTCTCTCCAAACTGTCGTGACGTTTCAAGTGACCAAAATACTTCAATTTTCTTTGTTTTATCGTCTTTAATAGCTATCCCTCCTCAATATTCAACTCTTGAAGTATGGATGCATTTGTTCTTTTCTTTACCCAAGATATTCTTAGAACTCGTCTATAACATTTATATTCAAAGGCATGTATGCGCTGTTCAGCTTGTTTAGTAAGTGTCCATGTCTCACAGGCGTATGTTGCAATGGGAAAGATGCATGCTCTTAAAAATCTAATTTTTGTAGTTCTGTCTGTCCCACACCATAATTTATTCATCTGTTTTAGTCTTTGAAGAGCAATGGATAGTCGCCGTTTAATTTCTTTAATTGTGTCACCATTATTCGTAATCAATGACCCAAGGTATTCAAAATTTTCCACCACCTCCAATTTTCTCCCATTAATGTATATTTCTTTCTCCATAGTAGTTTTATCTGTATGCATTATCTTAGTTTTTGCTATGTTAAGATATAAGTTGTGATTTTTACTATTCAATTGTGTTGAGGCTATTAGGTTTTCTATGCCATTCTGTGTTGTGGATAGTAACACTGTATCATCAGCATATCGAATCTCTGGTATGTCATGACCGCCGATATTTAGGGCATCATATAGCTCCCTGTTTATATCATCTCTTACATTTCTCATTATATTTTCGGCATACAGGTTAAACAGATAGGGTGACAGCACGCAGCCCTGACGGACTCCTTGCTTGATGTCAAACCAATCTGATTTTCGGGATTAGACAATCCAAACGTTAATGGGTAGGACGCACACGTTAAAGCTCGCAGTCTTCCAGAAGATTCACAACCCACCAACCAATCAACTAACGAACCAGCCAGCCCATCCAACCCATCAACCAGCCACCCACCCACCAACCAACCAGCCCATCCACCAACCAACCCATCCATCCACCCACCAACTAACCAAACCTTCCACCCACCAACCACTTCAGCGTCAGCCGTGCCTTTAGCTCTGTTTAACACAGCAGGCAGTTCATACCTGGACACAGTTAATACTGTTACTAAGCTATTATCGATGTGCAATCCAATCTAACAAGAGGTAAGGGGGTTGGTCGGGGTGGTATGCAAAAGGGTGGCGTGACTGAGCCCAAACAATAAGGCGGGGTTGTAAAGGGTATGGAAACACGATACACATATGACTTTTGGGAGTTAAATTCTTACCCCGGGAATGCCTGCCCCTTACAATGTCAAGAAGACACAGAGGCCGAAACATGTTGCTTAAAAGGTCCCCTCTAACGATCAGAAACCGCCTGTTGTGCATGATGTATCGGCAGAGTTGACTGTGTTCTGCACCGACCTTTCGGGGGTCACCATGTCAGTATCATCCACGACCTGGAGCTGTCATTTTGCCACGAATGAACGAATGACTCAGCCCAGCCCACGTTACCACGTGACCAAGTTCAAAGTCGAAGCCCCCCAAAAGAAGCGGAGTCTTTACGAGGAGGCGTGTACGTACATTCCCCGGAGCATAATAGTAAGTTTACCTTATTTACAATCCTTCTATGCATCGGTCAAAGAGAGGACAAACCGTGTTCCACTCAGGCGGTGTGTTTGTTAGTGGGTGTCCCTCGCCGTATACCCGACCCAATTCGTCATCTCTGCCTGGGTAGGTGGGGTGTTCCTTGGGTTTCATTCTGCTCCTTCGTCCCTCCAATATATCTTCTGCTGTTAATTCACGGGATTTCCCACATGATGTAAAAGACGTGCTCCCCATCCTTAATTAACGGGTTTCCCCCCACAAAATACAACGCAAGCACTAGACGTTTCGGTGCACTAGCACTTGCATGGGCAGCACGAACAAAACAAACAACAACAAATGATCAGCGAAAGACGAAAATATAGGTTAAAAAATGTCAAATAGTAGAAGTAAATAAAAATGAGAATGTGTATATGAAAGTACAGAGATAATATATGAAACATTAAAACTTGGGTTAAAAGACGCAAGACTGTTTGTTACAGGACGTCGCAACCAGCCTCAGCATTTAATGCATGTTTGTGATTTTTAGGCAACTTTACATTCAGTAGTTTGCCATTTTTATGAGAGAAATGCAAAGACTACCATGAAGGGCAGAAAAACCAATGAACAAGTCACACATGAAAGAAATACAAACCGTAAATTGATTCGAGAAATTAGACGTAGCGAGTCACGATTTTTTGAGCACATTATCAGGAGAACTAGATAAAACCAGAAAAAACTTGCTGACAACTGGCAACACTGATGGGAAAAAATTCAGGGGAAGGCGCAAAGATAAACATCTGGATGAGTTGGCCATGTGGCATAACCGTGACTCGAACACATACCAATACCTGATCCAAGACCTGTGATCGCTTCAGATGGCGGACCATGACCGCACACCCATAATGGCACGGCACATGATGATGATGATGAGGAGTTTGCAGTTGCTTTCTGAGCGGCCGACGCTCATTCCATTGTGAAAATCAACGCAAAGCGACCTGCTCCCAAATGCCTGCAGCTGACCTAGAACGTGGGTAGCTTTAAGGAAATAGCGATTTTACAAGTACACATGTGTAAATATTATGAAACGGTAGAATATTAATGGGTACACGAAGGTAAAATAGAGAAACTAAAAGGACACGATAATGATGTATGAGTATGGAAGACTAGAAGGAAAGCAGATCTGTTTGGACTGTTCTAACTATACTAATGAATGTGTGTCTGCGACTCGTCTATCAATCCTTGTCTGTCCGGGCTGGGCATATTTATCCGAATCTATATGGGTTTGGTCATGTGTGTGTGTGTGTGTGTGTGCGCGCGCGCATGCGCATGTGTGATATATCTATTTATTCTAGTCAGTCTGGCTATGAAGCACGGTATGTCTGTTGTTGACCTTTGCCACGAATAAACGCGGGCATTATCAGCGTCTGCACTGACTGTTAGATCATCTCGTTTTCTTTCATCATTCATTTGGAAATGCACACCCTGCCTGCCTGCCTGCCTGCCTGCCTGTCACAAACAATCCCACTGCCTTTCCTTCTGAATGCTGTAATCTTTCGCCAATTCTAACTGTCTCTCTCTTCCGACTATGAAAAACAACGGCCAGAGAGAGAGAGAGAGAGAGAGAGAGAGAGAGAGAGAGAGAGAGAGAGAGAGAAAGAGAGAAGGGGGGGGAAGGATAATGATGTGTATAAATTACTAAATGAATGTAATGGTCTTCAGTCTGGTCGTTCCCGGCAGACCAGACCCGCCACAATAGACCTCCCTTGGTGGACATCCAGCTCCAGACACGTACTTGGTCTCTGGCCAAAGAAGACTTCTTCCCTGTCTGGGATTCCTGTGTCCCGTATCTTCAACATCTCCATGGTCCCGCAGCGATCTTTCCCTGCCAGTCCCTGTCCAGATGAATGGCTTATCACATTTCAATTGACGAAGATGCAGAGCCTCACCCCGTTTCCCCTCTCTCGTTTCTAGCTAAGGGAACACAATGGGTTCCACCTTTAGCTATATGTGAAACCAGAATAAAACCACAAAGAAAAACTCAGCGGTCATGTAACCGCACCCCAACATGCTGTATTCAGCAACTCAACAAACCATGAACAATGTTTTCGACCAAACATTTACACTGTCTGGCTCATTATATACCGAGCAACTCATTAAAGGTTAATTTTCCACACGCCGGTATTAGATCGCTTTGAGCCATGTAGTGAACTTTAGGTGAAATAAAGCAAGCCAGATTAATTCTAGCAAAACATTTGCGGTCAAAGTATATAATTAAAACACATTGTCTTCTTACAAAAGATATTCTAAACATAACAAAGAAATGTCGAGCAACCTCTCTCACTCTGATCCATGAAATCAGATCCACCAAGCTCAGGACAATCTCCGAACTAACAGCCTCAGGGGTTATCTAACTCGACAAAAACCATCAGTGATTCTCAAACATGTCAACGCTGGGGGACTGAAATAGTCACCAATAAATTCCTAACAGAACCGGCTACCAATCCGATGTTTCTGTGCCCGCACTTTCGGTAATAGACAACATGGAACGTGCTGTGTGGCGTTAATAAACTTGATATGAACTCAACTCTTACACGTGCTGTTAATCATTACACAGAATACAACACCTTGGTGCTATGTGCTGCATGAGGTAAATCTCATTCACAACGACCGTACATTTCCCAGAAACGCCGGTTAACTCAATTAGTGGGCCATGGTTGGCTGTTGACAAAAGAACAAGAGAGTCCAGGAAGATAACCAGATAAACCACTACCAACACTGCAGACAACATTAATAACCCCCCTATCTCTCTCTCTCTCTCTCTCTCTCTCTCTCTCTCTCTCTCTCTCTTACACACACACACACACACACACGCGCGCGCGCGTGCTGTAAGATACAATTTGTCAGACGACAAACACAGCAGTGTTTAGCCCACAGAAACTTATAGAATAAATCAATAAGGTAAGATCTACGACAGGACAGCAATAGATAACATTCAGAACACAGTGGAGCTGCTGCAAATGTGCAGACTCCACAATTTCCATCTCCAGAAAAGAGTACGTTTGAAACACTGAAACAGACAACACGGAGGCCATCAAAGTAACATGAATAATCCATTTATAGGTACTGACCTTCACATACAGACGCAATATAAGTTGGCAAAATAATACAATAACAGAGGACGCATTTAGCAACCATAATTACACGGCAGCTCCACCCCAGTAGGTCAGTATGGTCGAATGGATAAGAGCGCGTGTCCTTAAACATCCGGTGTGCTGATACCGAGGTAAAGGTTTCAACCCCTACATCCGGACAGTTGGACTAAAATGTTGACCCGTCGTCTCTGACTCGGGGACGTAAATTACAAGTACTTCTGAAGTCGGAGTGGGTTCGCCTGATGGCGAGGGACACAGTTAATTGGGAAAGCTAATCTACATGCAAAATCCAGTATGGACTACGCTTGAGTTGAAAGTGAGCGAGCGCAAAAAAAAATAATTTACAGCTACATGCATGGTGGATTAAAACAGGACATCTCGATACGGCACCGTGGCATCACTAAAGGAACACGTGACTTGAAAACTCCACCAGCTAAGATACCGTTGGGGTGTCCCTTAACACATTATCCCGTGTGTTGCCGGGGCCCATAAGGGAAGCAAAGAATAGCAACACTGCAGCCTACCACGCATGTCGTAAGAGGCGACTAAGGAGGCTTGATGGTTCCGTCGCCCTGCTACTGAGTGAGTGCGTGGCGCGACACTGTGAGCTGTGAGTTTCGTGTGAAATGCTTTTGAATCTGCCCATGGTCTTTTGGAACGTGACTGCATGTTCTGAGCGATGGCAGATGGCTATGTCCCAAAGTTGACCGGTTTTTGCCTTATGCAGAAATGCGTGGCTGCTGGGCTTCTGGTTGACTGCCACTGCCATTGACGATGAACTGTATTTCGTGGACTGTGTGGGTGAACATCTAGGAAACATCCAGATGGGAAAATGACTGCCGATTCCATCAGAAATGAACTGGGTGCTTTGTGGGGGACTATTGTGTTGACATTCTGGTGGCGGCATTATGCACAGTGTATCTGTGCGGGCTGTTATTTGTCGAGACTCCTGTCTTTTCCACTTTTCACATTGGGCAGTGGGGAGCGTTTTGTGTGATATTCACTGGCACAGGAATGGAGCATAATGGGGACGACCCGTTGCTGTGAAGTTGGAACTGCGACTAACTAACTAACTAACTAACTAACATTTATTCCTCACAATATCATTTCTTACGATGGTAAGAAAAGCGACCCTGAGACCTGGAGGTTAGCTGTTAGCCTATGATCACAAGACGGGAATCTCAGAGACTGTCGCCCTTCCCCCCCCCCCCCCCCCCCCCCCCCTCCTCTTCACCACAATTAACAAATTATTCCGTAGGCGGGTGTTGAATCATCCCATTATATCACTCCAATGTTTCCTGTTCTAAGCAATCCCTGAATCTGAGGCCCAATACTTTTGTATCCCTTTATGATATCATGTTTCTTTGGCATTTCTTTGTCACTGTCCTTGGATGTGATCCAGATTTCAATAGTAGACCACCATGTCTCACTAGCTCTTCACACAAGCTTCTGCAAACCAAAACATGGGACCCGGGAGATCTAATTATAAACAGGTACACGCAGTTCCAGAAAGATAAACACAGCGACATAAATATCCCATAAAATCTGATAAAGACATGATGCGTCCGGAGATAGGGAGATAGCGACTTGTCAGATTATACATGGAGCTGTGTGGGTGACCCAGATAAACACGGAGAAATCAACAAGCAGGGCTGGGTACCTACTTCAGTGATTAACAACAGGGCTATTATCTCCGCGTTGTTGCAGATTAGTGAATGGTGCCCTGGCGGTTGGAACACTGTTATTATAGTGGACGGTGACCTGACGATGGAAATATTGTAGTTATAGTGGATGGTGAACTGACGTTGAAAATATTGTAGTTATACTGGATGGTGATCTGACGGTAGAAATATTGTAGTTATAGTGGATGGTGAACTGACGGTAGAAATATTGTAGTTATAGTGGATGGTGAACTGATGGTAGAAATATTGTAGTTATAGTGGATGGTGACCTGATGGTAGAAATATTGTAGTTACAGTGGATGGTGACCTGATGGTAGAGATATTGTAGTTATAGTGGATGGTGACCTAATGGTAGAAATATTGCAGTTATAGTGGATGGTGACATGATGGTAGACATATTGTAGTTATAGTGGGTGGTGACCTGATGGTAGAAATATTGTAGTTATAGTGGATGGTGATCTGACGGTGGAAATATTGTAGTTATAGTGGATGGTTGTCTGACGGTAGAAATATTGTTATAGTGGATGGTGACCTGATGGTAGAAATATTGCAGCTATAGTGGAAGGTGATCTGACGGTATAAATATTGTAGTTATAGTGGATGGTGACCTGATGGTAGAAATATTGCAGTTATAGTGAATGGTGACCTGATGGTAGAAATATTGCAGTTATAGTGGATGGTGATCTGACGGTGGAAATATTGCAGTTATAGTGGATGGTGACCTGATGGTAGAAATATTGTAGGTATAGTAGGTGGTGACCTGATGGTAGAAATATTGTAGTTATAATGGATGGTGACCTGATGGCAGAAATATTGTAGTTATAGTGGATGGTGACCTGATGGTAGAAATATTGCAGTTACAGTGGATGGTGACCTGATGGTAGAAATATTGTAGTTATAGTGGATGGTGACCTGATGGTAGAAATATTGCAGTTATAATGGATGGTGACCTGATGGTAGAAATATTGTAGTTATAGTGGATGGTGACCTGATGGTAGAAATATTGTAGTTATAGTGGATGGTGACCTGATGGTAGAAATATTGTAGTTATAGTGAATGGTGACCTGATGGTAGAAATATTGTAGTTATAGTGGATGGTGACCTGATGGTAGAAATATTGTAGTTATAGTGGATGGTGACCTGATGGTAGAAATATTGTAGTTATAGTGGATGGTGACCTGACGGTGGAAATATTGCAGTTATAGTAGTTGGTGACCTGATGGTAGAAATATTGTAGTTATAGTGGATGGTGAACTGACGGTAGAAATATTGTAGTTATAGTGGATGGTGAACTGCGTGTAGAAATATTGTAGTTATAGTGGATGGTGAACTGATGGTAGAAATATTACAGTTATAGTGGATGGTGACCTGATGGTAGAAATATTGCAGTTATAGTGGATGGTGACCTGATGGTAGAAATATTGTAGTTATAGTGGATGGTGACCTGATGGTAGAAATATTGTAGTTATAGTGGATGGTGACCTGATGGTAGAAATATTGCAGTTATAGTGGATGGTGACCTGATGGTAGAAATATTGTAGTTATAGTGGATGGTGACCTGACGGCTGAAATATTGTAGTTATAGTGGATGGTGACCTGATGGTCGAAATATTGTAGTTATAGTGGATGGTGACCTGATGGTATAAATATTGTAGTTATAGTGGATGGTGACCTGATGGTAGAAATATTGTAGTTATAGTGGATGGTGACCTGATGGTAGAAATATTGTAGTTATAGTGGATGGTGACCTGATGGTAGAAATATTGTAGTTACAGTGGATGGTGACCTGATGGTAGAAATATTGTAATTATAGTGGATGGTGACCTGATGGTAGAAATATTGTAGTTATAGTGGATGGTGACCTGATGGTAGAAATATTGTAGTTACAGTGGATGGTGACCTGATGGTAGAAATATTGTAGTTACAGTGGATGGTGACCTGATGGTAGAAATATTGTAGTTATAGTGGATGGTGACCTGATGGTAGAAATATTGCAGTTATAGTGGATGGTGACCTGACGGTAGAAATATTGCAGTTATAATAGATGGTGACCTGACGGTAGAAATATTGTAGTTACAGTGGATGGTGACCTGATGGTAGAAATATTGCAGTTATAGTGGATGGTGACCTGATGGTAGAAATATTGTAGTTATAGTGGATGGTGACCTGATGGTAGAAATATTGTAGTTACAGTGGATGGTGACCTGATGGTAGAAATATTGCAGTTACAGTGGATGGTGACCTGATGGTAGAAATATTGCAGTTATAGTGGATGGTGATCTGATGGTAGAAATATTGCAGTTACAGTGGATGGTGACCTGATGGTAGAAATATTGCAGTTATAATGGATGGTGATCTGACGGTGGAAATATTGCAGTTATAGTGGACGGTGACCTGATGGTCGAAATATTGCAGTTATAATGGATGGTGATCTGACGGTGGAAATATTGCAGTTATAGTGGATGGTGATCTGGCGGTGGAAATATTGTAGTTATAGTGGTCAGTGGATGGCAGTAAACAATTTTAGTTACACTAGTTAGAGCTCTGAAAAAATATATCGGACAATGCTTCAACATTATACAAGGGGAAGTCAATAAGTAAGTCACAAATTGCTTTAGAAAAATAACTAAATATGATAAAAACTTGAAACCAATTTGTTTTTATACATACATTGTCCCTTTATTTCTCAACAAAAAAAAAAAAAAAAAAAAAAAAAAAAAAAAAAAAAAAAAAAATAGGCACAATGAACGTCTGTGGTTTCAATAGTAAAGAAGAAGAGCTTATAGAAACAATGGAGAAGAGGAATATTGGTCTGATGGGAATAGCGGACACCAGAACAAAAGGGAAAGGATGCAAGGAGCTCCACCGCAGTTACACGTTTGTTTACTCTGGAGTAGAACAGCAAGAAAGGGCAAGACACGGTGTGGGAATAGTCATCGAACCACAGCTAGCAAGAGCAATACTAGAAATAAAATATATATCAGAAAGAATCATAACAGTGAGAATAAAAGAACAAACAATCACAACATATGTACAGATATACGCACCATGTAATGCAAACAATAATGAGCAAGAATGTGAGGACTTCTACGAAGACATACATGATGTGCTAAATAAAATAGATAAGCAGGACAACATCATAGTTATGGGAGACTTCAATGCAAGACTAGGACATAACAGAGGGGGCATAGAAAAACACCTGGGAGCATTTGGAGATCAGCAAAATGAAAGGAATGATAACGGAAGTAGACTGATAGAGCTTTGCAGCCAACACGATCTCTATATAACAAACACATTCTATAAACATAAAGATTCGCAAGTATACACCTGGTATAAATGGAACAATCTAGATACTAAAAGCCAAATTGATTTTATATTAACAAGAAATAACAGAAAGAGAAATATATTAGATGCAAGAGCAGTGCCCAATTTCAGTATAAACACAGATCATAAAGCAGTCGTTGCCACAATAAGAACCATTAGAAGAAGAAAACAAAAAGCAGGAAAATACATGCCATGCGAATCAGTAAACTTAAAAAACCTTAAAGACGAGGCAGTAAGGGAAAATTATGAGAAAGAACTAACTGAACTCTTTGTAAAATTACCTACGGAAAGAAAAACAGTGGAAGAAGAATGGGAGACGTTCAAATCAAGCGTTTTAAATACTGCAAAAATAACATGCGGAACCACGAAAAAATGCAAAACACGGATAAAGAAAATAACAAGTTGGTGGAACGCAGAAGTAAAGAAAGCGGTAAAAGAAAAAAGGGAAAAATATAAAAAGTGGTTGAAGAGCAAACAGGAATGTGATCTCATAGAATACAGAATATCGAGAAGACATGTGAGTAGAATAGTAAAGAGGGAAAAACAGAAAGACTGGGAAGAGTATGGAGAAACCCTAAATAAAAACTACAAGGAGGCAACCAGAAACTTCTACAAAAAGATAAGTGCAATGCGAACCAGAGGAGTACCCTTTGACCCAACTGAAATAATTAACAGCGAAAATGGAGAACCAATAAGTGAACAAAAACACATCCTAATAAGATGGAAGCAGTATTTCGAACAACTTCTCAACATCCCATCAGATGTCACAGGAATTCAAGAGACCTACACAGATGTCACCGAGGAACTAGAACCAGACATACTAAAAGAAGAAATTATAGAAGCCATCAGATTAGCCCCATTGAACAAATCACCAGGACAGGATGAAATACCAAATGAACTAATTAAAGCAGCAAGGGAAGTAGGAACAGCTTGGCTACATAGACTATTCAACCATGTTTGGGTAGAACAACAGACACCACGAGACTGGGGAAACGCCATAATTATCCCAATTTGGAAAAACAAAGGCAGCAAAAGAGATTGCACACAATACAGAGGCATTTCACTGTTGAGTCATACTGGGAAAATATTTTGCAAAATTCTTGAAAAAAGATTACGAACTACTTTAGAACCCCAGCTAAGCGAAACGCAGCTTGGATTTAGGAAAAACAAAGGATGCACAGACGCCATTTTTGCTCTTAGACAACTTATAGAAAAATCAATTGAATTCAATGAAACACTCTACTTAGCCTTTGTTGACCAAGAAAAGGCATTTGATAGGGTAGATAGAAACAAGCTGTGGGAAATCCTTAAACAATATGGAGTGAGTACACATCTAACAAACCTATGTAGAAGTTTATACGACAACAGTGAATGCATAGTGAGAGCAACTGGAGGACACTCAGAACCCTTCACCATAAGATCTGGAGTACGACAAGGTTGTGTCCTGTCCCCTCTCTTGTTCATAACATATATAGACAACATATGTAAAGAAACCAGCCAAGCAGAGACAGCAAGAATACCGCATGATGAGAACACAGAAGAAGAACCATCTGCAAATCTAACCATTAGAGAACTCCTGTTTGCGGACGACCAAGCACTAATAGCAAAATCAGAAGCTGAATTACAAGACCACATGAATAGTCTAAACGAAATGTGTAGGGAACATAACATGAAAATTAGCACAAGCAAAACAGAGGTAATGACTATAACTAAAGAAGAACAAACAGCAACAATTCACCTAAACGAACATCCCTTGAAACAAGTAAAGAGCTTCAAGTACCTAGGAAGTATAATATCATCAAATGGCAGATCAGAAGACGAGATCGAAAATAGGTGCAATAAGGCAAATCAACTCATTGGACAAATGGCACCAATACTAAAGAACAAACATGTATCAATAACTACTAAGAAAGCACTTTACAACACAATCTTCCTACCAACTCTGTGCTACCAATGCCAAACCTGGACAATGACAGAAAAAGAGAAAAGAAAAATCACAACAACAGAAATGAGGTTCCTGAGAAGAATACTCAACGTATCAAGAAGAGATAAGATCAGAAATGAAGAAATCAGGACTAAAGTGGGGGTTAAAGCTGCTCTAGATTTTATTAGAAAGCAGCAAGTCAAATGGTTTGGCCATGCAAGTAGGCTACCAGTCAACAGCATGCCACAACAGGCAATGACGTACAGACCAGATGGAAACAGAGGAAGAGGCCGACCACGTAAACGCTGGACGGAGGGAATAACAGAATCCATGGGAATGTCGATATACGAAGCCCATAACCGGGCACTCTCACGAAGTTTATACTTCACCTCGACACCGCAAGGTACAAGAGGAACATGATGAGATGAGATGAGATAAATTCCATCAATATTGATGCACTTATCCCATCGCTTTATTAGTCCTCCCAAACTGGCTGTATAGAACTGCGTGCTCTGTTTTCTAAACCACGTTTTCACTTCACATTCAACTTCGGCGTCATTCGCGAAATGTCTCCCGCCAAGGTGGGTTTTCAGTGGACCAAAAAGGTGGAAATCGCTAGGGGCTAAGTCGGGTCTGTAAGGTGGATGTTCCAGAACTTCCCAACTTAGTTGGTTAATTTTCTCCTGAGTTAATCGAGCCGTGTGCGGTCTGGCATTGTCATGAAGAAGCAACACTCCTCTAGTCAGCAGTCCTGGACGATTTCTTCGAATTGCATCATGAAGCATCGATAGAACTTCACAGTACGATTCAGAATTCACGTCACCTTTCTTCTTGAAATTGGTTAACAGTACTCCTTGACAATCCCAGAACACTGTCAGCATAACCTTCCCAGCTGATGGCGTAACCTTGATCGGATTTCATCAACAAGTTTAGAGCGTCCTGGAGAAAATTTTTCTACCCAGCTAAACACAACTTTACATTTGTCAGCATAAACAGGAAGCATTTCCTTATGAATGTCCTTTACAGGCAGTCCTTTTGCCCACAAAAAACTCACAACAACATGTTGCTCTTTGGTTGTACACTCCGTAAGTACAGTCGCCATTTTGTTTATGCACTGCGCATGAGACACCTAGCGCCACCTGACGAACGGGAATATAAAGTTCGATGTTGCTGTACCTAATGACACCTGTAGACAATTCCAACTACATTTGCCTGCCATCCCACAGAACCGCGTGACTTACTTATTTATTCGCCCTCGTAATATCTGCATTTACAATAGACTTAACAATTCAAGATTTATAGCTGTACTTGACTGGACAGTACTCGATGTTTATATAGTGGACAATGCACCGACAGTAACAGATCTGAGGCTATTTAGTGGGCAGTGCACCGTCAGTACATGCCTGACATCTAGTGCTTCTCAAGTGTGCTGGAGGAAACCGCCCAGCAGTTCTCGATGCTGACCAGCTACATAAAACAGATCTCCTGTTCTAGCGTCACCTGCTTCTAGAAGTGATCTGTTCCGTAACGACTTGGGTTACCAACTCCAAATACTACACAATACCATTGCGCTCGCACATATTTCAGAATCAAGCGGCGGCTCGTCTAGTATCTGATAGTTATCTTATTGTTTCGTTAACTCGACAGCAGATCACTCGGAGCAATATGTGACCTTAGATCTTGCAGCCCTTATATCCTCATGTTCCTATGTTAGTATCGGCAATAGCACTGCTTTTGTTATTTACACCTACATATCTACGGTTTTCGCAACCAGACTACATTGTGTTTTTAAAAAGTTAGCAGTATGTCTCGGGTGTATTTCACTAACCGTACATCACCATCAACATTCAGTGAATTGCGCGGCATGTTTTGTCCAGCCTATGGCTCAGTACACCCGACTCCGACAAGCAGTTGTTCCGCTTTGCTTTGCCAGGCCCTTGACTGTCCCCAGTGTACCACCCACAAGGCAGCAGGTTTGTGTATCGCTTCGTCTGGTCCCCACCCTTTGACCTGTCCGGCATGGGAGGCCCTACCAGCAGCTGCGTTACCGCCGGCGTAGATCTTGGGTTAGTTGGACCACGCAAGTCTCTCCACCGCAACACGATGGTACATGACAGTGGGGGATGCTCTCAGGAAGATGACAGTCGTGTGTGACATGTTCCACAGTTCAAACTGTCGCTGCACACTGGGTTTATGCTGACTCACTAACCACCCGAACCAACCTACCTATATCCAACGTGGCTAACAGACAACGTAAGCGTCAACACAAAGCTGACACCCCAGGGATCAAGTCGTGCGTCAAACATCAGCTGTGTTGCTGACATGACAGGACAGGTACCATACACAACATTCGGTGCCCACTGTATAACAAGTTGACTGCCCGGATAATGCAGACAGGCATTGCACTGTCCTTGACCGAGATCCACGGTCAGGACTGACTTGGATGTCACGTGGTGGATTATTTCAATCTGCAGTACGTGAAGGTGTGTCGCCTGAAACAACAACCTGCACAGACACAGACACATGTAGGACAACTTCCAATACGACGTAAGTTATCAAGTTCCTGCCTGTATTTCATTACAACAAGCTAAAAGGGGGGGGGGGGGGGGGGTGGGGGGGGGGGAAAGAAAGGCTACACTATCAGATAGAGGTAATGAAAAATAATTGGGTGGACAGATGCAGATGGGAGAGAGACTATACAAATAGAGGGTATAAAATAATTAGGTGAACAGATGCAGATGGGAGAGAGGCTATACTATAAGATAGAGGTTATCAAAGAGGGCTGTAGATAGAACCAGGTGAAGAAAAAGAGGAAGTGGGATTGCTAGATTCTGAATGTCAGATCAGACCAGTTTCTAGTAGCAGCCGTTGCCTTCAGTGATCCCCCAGCACTGTCTCTCGACAAGATTCTGTGGCAACTTTTTGCTCCCAGTTCATCTTCTAATGTTATTCCAACACTGAATCCGCGTCGTCTTCTTGCACATTTGCCTTCCGGTCTTCCCTCCAGTATGGCTTTCACAAATGTATTACATCTCGTTAAGTGCCCAAACCTGATCTTATTTAATAAAGGTCTCTTCATCCTTAGTGTATTTTGTGACTTTCTTTGACTCTAGATCGCTGTATATATGCATACCGATATTTCAACACCATGAATTCTTTCTGTGACTTTGGTTCGCTCTATACAAGCACGCATATATTTCAAGACCATTAATTCTTTTTTCCAAACGCTTGTTCAGCCCACGACTCTGCACCATAAAACACTGTAACAGTTGACTTTCATACAAGGAAAAACGTGTGGTGTGTATGTGTGGGAAGAGAGGTGGGCGCGGACGTGGCAATGGAGACCGAGGGCGGTAGAGTGAACAGATTCTGCAATCTGTCATACAAAAGAAACGCGCCTAAGCACACAATGCGAGGATACTGTTAGAGCAGAAAGCCCCAGAAAGATCATGTTAAGTCTTTATACTTTACTATACAGCCCTGTGGGCTTTTGTGTGGTCTGGCCCTTTCTATTCTTATCCTCATGTATGCCAGGTAGTCAGTCAATATATATATATATATATATATTTCGCCCCTATTTTTTGTATGTTTTATCCGCTCACTTTGAACTTTTGAACTCCACTTTGGACTAATATTCGCGTGTGGTTTAGCTTTCTCTATAACCAGCACTCCTCGCAATCAGGCGAATCCACTTCGACTTCTGAGGTACTTGTAATTTACGTCACCAAGTCAAGGACGAGAAGTCAATATTTTAGTCCAACGGACAAGATGTAGGGGGTTGAACCCACTACTTCGCCATCAGCACACCGGAAGTTTAAGAGCGAGCGCGCTTATCCATTCGGCCAGGCTAACCTCTACTTTCGCCCCTATAACCGGGACACGCCTTTTCAAGTCACTGGTCATATGATTTAAGTTGAGCAAGAACAGGCGGCTGGGAAAACAACCGTTCACCACATCCCATAATGCCATGGCCTATTATATGTGACTACATCTCCCCTGAAGCAGGCAGGAGTCACCAAGCAACCCTTGCATGCTACAGTTACTTCAGCTGAGTCTACCCCCGACGGCTGTTACTTTATGATAACAGCTGGTTGCGTCAGACAGAGTGGAGAATAACTGTTTAAAACGTCATGCAAGTTTGGAGAGAGGGGTATATGTCTGGGAAGAGAGGAAGAGGGAGGCCAAATAAAAGATGGGTGCAGGATGTGGCAGATGATCTCCAGATGGGTGTATCGGACGCAGGACATCTTGCTTATAACCAATACATTTTCCGGAAGGTTGTTTTGGGAGCGAGGTTCTGCAAAGGACAATGCTACCGAATGAATGAATGAATGAATGAACGAATGAATAAATGAATGAATGAAGAAGTTAAAATAACAAAGGTCTAGGAAGAAAAGAGTTAAATAAGCAACTGGTGTAGAGTGTCAAGTCACTTCTAGTTGGTTTAGACTTCTGTACTTGTCCCGTGACGTGCCCATGCTACTCGCCCCGTGGTTCCAGACAGCCACATATCTTTCTGGGGTCCGGGTCGCAGTCTGTGGACAATGAAACACCCATCACGGCTTGGGACACGTGACCAACCTACGCCTACCCCCAACCAGTCCACACGCCCTGTGCCCAACCATGACCTGTTTAATCCTAACACGCTAATCCACAGATGTGACTGATGTTTCAGTACCAGCCTAACACACCCCGCTGCTTTCTGGGCATGGAGAGGGGACAGAGAGCTCAACAACACGGTACAAATGCAGATGGCACTTCGATATCGGGTTGGGAGAACACTTTCTACGTCAACCCCACACAGGTGGATGGAGCCCGAGATAAGGCCTGAGGATACCTGGACGGCAAGGCATGGGATTTGAGAATAAAGGCCTCGAGCTTCCAGAGGATTGGGAGCCAACATATATTAAGTGGAATTGAATCTGCTTCCCTAAATGCTAACAATTGTTATTCTTCTTCTTCCACTTCTCCCCTGCTCTGATTCTTCTTCTCCGCCCCTTATTTCTTCCCCTCTTCTTTATTCCCGCCTCCCTCTGCCTTTTATCCACCACAAAAGCACAAACCCTAACAACTGTGAGCTAGGGCCAACTGCCTGTTCACGCTGACTTAAAAGTAACACCTGTGATAGAACGGGTTCTATCTATCTATGTAACAGCTTCATAAGCCAACCCGCCTCTCTGTTCCCGCTTGCTCACGACACTTCTATACTGGAGTGCCGAACCATGACCCGACAACAAGTGCAGGACTGGAGACAGCGGACTGGCCAACGCCGGTTGGTTCCGCCCCTGCACATTTGTTCACTTCTGCACACATCACTCACGGCGATGGGTGAGGGGTGGGGAGAGAGGGCTTCGCCTGTGTTGTGTCATACAGTGCGTACGGTAAACTCCAGGCTTCACCCGTGTTGTGTCATACAGTGCGTACGGTAAACTCCAGGCTTCACCCGTGTTGTGTCATACAGTTCGTACGGTAGACTACACTACAGGCTTCACCCGTGTTGTGACATACAATATTTACGGTAGACTCCAGGCTTCACCCGTGTTGTGTTATACAGTGCGTACGGTAAACTCCAGGCTTCACCCGTGTTGTGTCATACAGTGCGTACGGTAAACTCCAGGCTTCACCCGTGTTGTGTCATACAGTGCGTACGGTAAACTCCAGGCTTCACCCGTGTTGTGTCATACAGTGCGTACGGTAAACTCCAGGCTTCACCCGTGTTGTGTCATACAGTGCGTACGGTAAACTCCAGGCTTCACCCGTGTTGTGTCATACAGTGCGTACGGTAAACTCCAGGCTTCACCCGTGTTGTGTCATACAGTGCGTACCGTGAACTCCAGGCTTCCCTGCCAGCAAGATGGGTCGGACGGGCAACCCGGTCTTTTTGTGAATGCAAGTGGAATTACAAAAGCATACCTGCTGCATGTCATCTGCAGGACGCTGCAATCAATTCCAGGTTGATTTTCTTGGCAATTTGGTGTTCAGTAGCTTATCATTGCTTTATGAGGAGCCAACGTTTAAGTCGAACTTAAAGACTGTGTAGGCATTCATTGAAGTACCAACTTCAGCGTTGAGGAAGTTTGAGAGCGAGCGCTCTGATCTTGTCGCCTTCATCGATGTCTTGAATAAAATTAACACTTGAAAACAATGAATAAACCCGAAACCGTTCAATCCTCAGAGACACTGGACAGAATTATAAATTGAGGAATCCTTGAAGGCCACTAGGACCGCTAATAAGCAAATTAACAAGTACTCATTGGCACTAATAGAAGTGGAAGAAAGAAGTAGAGACTATAAGACACAGTGCACAACGTAACAATTAAAAGCTACAGTTACCATACGGCGATTTGAACCTGTCACCTCCACAAGACGACAGCGCCGCTCTGCAGGAATAAGTGTACTTCAATGCATGACCAACTATACACCCCTCCCCCCTCCTCTCCCAACACAAGTGTCATCATCAGTCAGGTCTACGATCCACCCGAACCCACAAGCATGGAATATGGGTAGAATTTGTTATCTAACCACTGAAACAGCACTACAGGTTTCATAATTTTATACTGACCCAAAATGATCACACTTCTACACCGCATTAGGGTCTAATGTGTTTGTGTATGTAGTGTCAGACTTGTGTTGGGTTAATATAACATTCCGAGATCCTCCAGTGCTATTTCAGTGTTCCGTGCTATATGTACAGACCATGTTAAAGGTCTATGCACAACAGTTGGAAGCTTTAAGAAAAGTACACACAATTAAGCGGCTTCTAAAAGACACCGTTAGCCCAGAAAATGTCACAGAAAGCTACAAGTGAAGACAACAATGTGAGTTAAGGAGACTTCAGGTGGATGGTGGGTTCCAAATGTTGCTGTATGTAGCCGAGGCGCGGTGTTGGGGTGAGCGCCCAACATTGCTCAAATACCTCAATGGCTCGTGAATACATAACCTATGCAGCAAAAGTCCAACTCCTGGCCTTCACGTGGCGGGCCTGTTTAAACTAACAGGAGAAGGGGCGACGGCGAGTCTCTGGCGCCGGAAAATAACCAGTATGCTCTAGATGTGTATGCACGGACATGCATGCGCAGACAGGCGTGTGCGCGCGTACACATCTACACTCGAGTGAGACCACAGTCTGCTCTAGCAAAGAAAGGTGCTGAAGACGGAGGCAACCAGCCAAGAGGCGCACCACAGAAATCAGGATGCCACGCAATCACGCAAAATGGAATATGTCGACTACTGCTAATCGTTATGGTGCTCGCCCTGCTTTGGACCCCCAGGCAGGTGCAGTGCCGGGCCCTATGTCTCGAAAGGGTCCAACCCCAACTACTGGAGGTCCTTCTCAGATGTCCTGTGGAGCCAGGGGACATGAGAATAGGACGACTGGCCATACTAAACTAAGACTTAAAATAATGCACTGGAATGCGGAGGGAGTCAGCAACAAAAAAGTTGAATTAGAAAACATCCTGGACAAAGAGAAAGTAAGCATATGTTGCTTGCAAGAAACTCACCTCAATGAAAATATAGCCTTCAAAATCAGAGGCTACCAGTGTTACCGATCTGACCGAAAGAACAGGCGAAAAGGTGGGATACTGACCCTTGTAAGAAATAACATCATGGCTTCCCAAATCAAAGTCTACATGGAAGGGGCTGAGTATCAGACACTTAAACTTAAGACAGGTAATACAGATCTACATCTGATCAATTACTACTGTCCAAGTGACCGCCCACAGGCACTGGACACTCTACCACTAAAAGAAAAAATGATTGTGTGTGGCGATTTCAACAGCCACTCGCAGAGCTGGGGCTATGATCACATGGACCAGAGAGGAGAGAGACTGGAAGACTGGCAAGATGAGAATAGATTCATGTTGATTAACAAGCCGTCCGACCCACATACTTTCTACTCGAGATCATGGCACTCTTCAACTACACCTGACCTGGCTTTTCATTCACCAGACCTGGGGTGGAACATTACACGAACTGTTGGGAAACAACTTGGTGGCAGTGACCATCGGCCAGTCTTTCTAACCGTAGAAAATGAGCTTGTAAGTGAAAGCAGCACCCTCTCGAGGTGGAACTACAAGAAAGCAGACTGGGCAATGTACAAGCATCGCATCAGCATACTGGTTAGAAACCTGAACACTGAGAAAGACATAAATAAAGCAGTTGAAGAGTTTGGGAAATGCATACTACAGGCAGCGCGAGAAACAGTACCAAGAGGAGCCCGTAAACAATATAAACCCTACTGGAGTAGTGAACTGGAACAGTTGCATAATGATGTTGAAGTGTGTAGAAAGCAAGCAGAGGCCACACCCAGCCAAGAGCACCACAATAAATTCCAGCATGCAAAAGCCAAATTTCAAAGGGCCAAGCTGCAGGCTAGACGGAAAAGCTGGCAGGAGAAAACGGAGTCTCTGAACTTTGAAAGAGACACAAGGAAATTGTGGAAGCTAATAAAACAGCTTAATGACGAGGGCACAGGGAGAAACTCAAAAATTGCACTACATAAAGATGGAAAAATCTTAACAAGAAAGCAAGCAGCTGACCATTTTGCGGACTCGTTCGCACAAGATAGCAATATCAAAATTAGTCCAGAGAATCAACAAGAGATTCGAGAGAAACGACAACATACAGGACAGAAGGAAATAATACATGAGGTTCTGGAGGCACCCATCACAATCAGCGAACTGGAGCTAGCCATATCAAAACTGAAAATGAGAAAGTCACCAGGAGCTGATGGTATCTCCAATGAAATGATCAGGAACCTAGGAACAGAGGCCAAAACAAAGCTGTTGCAGATCTTCAATAACAGCTGGACCTTAGGCAGTGTTCCACAAGCCTGGAGAGAAGCAATCATGATACCCCTCCTAAAATCAGGGAAAGATGGTTCCATTGCCTCTAGCTACAGACCAATTAGCCTCACCAGCTGTCTCTGCAAAACACTGGAGCGCATCATCAATCACAGACTGCAGTGGTACATTGAAAGTAAAAACATCCTTGTGCCACAGCAGGCTGGCTTTAGGCAGTGCTACTCTACGGAAGATCAGACAACCTACCTCTCTCAAGAAATTGAGGATGCATTCCAAGAGAAGAAGCTGGTGCTTGCGGCATGGATAGATCTGAAGAAAGCCTTTGACAAAGTCTGGAAAGAAGGTCTGATGAAGAAACTGAGAAACTGCAAAGTCAATGGAAGAATGTACAAATGGGTGAAAGCATACTTGCACAACAGAAGAGCCCGAGTACAGATAGACGGACTCAAGAGCAAGAAAGTACTACTGCGTCACGGTGTCCCCCAGGGCGGAGTCTTGTCCCCCACACTTTTTCTAATCTTCATCAATGATCTTGTTGCTCACCTACCGCATGGAATTAAAGCGGCAATGTACGCCGATGACCTGGTTCTATGGAGCACAAATGAATATGCATCAGTGGCCACCAGATTGCTACAAAGAGCTGTAGATACATTTGCTGCATGGGCAAATAGATGGTGTGTCAGCATAAACACTGACAAGTGCAGCACCACCCTATTTACCCTCTCTCCAAAACAAAAGGCAGGGATCATCCAGATAAATGGAACACCCCTAAGAGAAGATAAAGAACCAACATACCTTGGAGTAACATTTGATGGCAAGCTGACATGGAGAAAGCACATCAACAAAGCAGTAGCAAAAGCCAGAAGGAAAATAGCCATCCTGAGAAAGCTAAGTGGAACCACATGGGGAGCCAGTACGAAAATACTTAGCAAAGTTTACCAACAGAGCATACGACCACACCTGGAATATGGGTCAACTGCGTGGTGTTCAGCATCAAATACCACACTACAAGAGCTGGACAAGGTGCAAAATCAAGCACTTAGAGTCACCACAGGAGGGATGAGATCAACCCCTATAGTGGAAATGGAGAAGATGGGGAGGACACAGGCACTGAGTGAGCGCAGAGATACGAAAACGCTAATACAAGCAGAAAAGTTCCTCAGCTTGCCAGGCCACCCTATGAAGAACAGATTTGTAAACCTAGCTATGGGGCGGTTGAAAAGAAGTAGTTTTATCCACCAGGCCAAACGACTCTGCAGAGAAACCACTGATCTGCCCACAGTTTGTATCCCCCTAACAACTATTCCAGAGCGAACTCCATGGAAAGATGAGCATAGACTATCATTACAAATCCAGACAAAAGTGAGAGGAATATTTGACAAGGAAGAACAGAACAGTGTGCAGCGCAGAACAGCCACTCTCAGCTTCCTTGATGAAGAATACCCACAGGACCTCTGGATCCGAGTCTACACAGATGGGTCAGCACAAAATGCTGTTCGAAATGGAGGAGCGGGAGTGTACATAGAATACCCAAATAATACTAGGGACACAGCCAGAGTACCGACAGGAAAGTACTGCCATAACTATGATGCCGAAATTGAGGCAATCAAGATAGCAACAGAGAAATTACTAAATAACAGCAATGGTACACAACCTGTGGTGCTACTAACAGATGCAAAATCAGTACTCGAGGCGCTCCTCTCTGGGAAATTGCCAGTACTAAGGACACTACTTTCTGAACTTAGCAGTCAGCATAAAGTCACCATACAGTGGATACCATCCCACTGTGGAGTACCCGGAAACGACAGAGCTGATCAATTGGCTAAGGAAGGAGCCAAAGAGGAACAGCCTGATGTGCCCGTTACATACCACCAAAAGAAAAGAATGATCAAATCAGTCAGAAAGCCACC